>CM067370.1:30635803-30823303 GCA_034401795.1 Chaetoderma sp. LZ-2023a | reverse complement strand
AGAGGCAGGACATGTCACAGGACACAGAGGCAGGACATGGCACAGGACACAGAGGCAGGACATGTTACAGGACACAGAGGCAGGACATGTGACAGGACACAGAGGTAGGACATGTCACTGGACACAGAGGCAGGACATGTCACAGGACACAGAGGCAGGACATGTCACAGGACACAGAGGCAGGACATGTTACAGGACACAGAGGCAGGGCATGTTACAGGACACAGAGGCAGGACATGTTACAGGACACAGAGGCAGGGCATGTTACAGGACACAGAGGCAGGGCATGTTACAGGACACAGAGGCAGGACATGTTACAGGACACAGAGGCAGGATATGTCACAGGACACAGAGGCAGGGCATGTTGCAGGACACAGAGGCAGGACATGTCACAGGACACAGAGGCAGGACATGTTACAGGACACAGAGGCAGGACATGTTACAGGACACAGAGGCAGGATACGTTACAGGACACAGAGGTAGGACATGTCACAGGACACAGAGGCAGGACATGTCACAGGACACAGAGGCAGGACATGTTACAGGACACAGAGGCAGGACATGTTACAGGACACAGAGGCTGGACATGTTACAGGACACAGAGGCAGGATACGTTACAGGACACAGAGGCAGGACATGTCACAGGACACAGAGGCAGGACATGTTACAGGACACAGAGGCAGGACATGTCACAGGACACAGAGGCAGGATACGTTACAGGACACAGAGGCAGGACATGTCACAGGACACAGAGGCAGGACATGTTACAGGATACAGAGGCAGGACATGTTACAGGACACAGAGGCATGACATGTTACAGGACACAGAGGCAGGACATGTCACAGGACACAGAGGTAGGACATGTGACAGGGCACAGAGGCAGGACATGTCACAGGACACAGAGGCAGGACATGTTACAGGACACAGAGGCAGGACATGTCACAGGACACAGAGGCAGGACATGTCACAGGACACAGAGGCAGGATACGTTACAGGACAAGATCGCAGAAGAACATATTATGTCCTAGCCTTTGCTTGACAAAGACGCGCTTTGTATTTGTGCTACTGTACATGGTACAGCTTCCTATAAAGATGCATTCCTTTGCTTTCAATCTGCACAGTTATAATTATGGTTAGCGTAAGAAGATACACAATATTTTAACCACACAAAATACGTATCTCCACCCGACGTAGCTCGAGCTGGCGTAGCAGTTCAATCGCGGTTAGCGTGTAGCAGAATATGCATTAAAATGCTGTCTGCCCGCCCGCTTTGAGTATGGATACTTCTACAAGTTAGCATGAGTTTAAACTCCTCAGCCTGCCCACGCGGCATCATACGGAGATACGTGTGTATGCTATGGTTCTCCAAATGATGGTAGACTAGAGATTGTGTGCATTGACGGGCATGGTGAACTTCGAGCATGAAGGAGATGCAGGAAGAGCTTTCTTAGAGGGAAATTTGATCATTATATTGCATTGTGAGAATCTGCACCAATTCTAAAAAGAATTGGTCGTCACCATTACCGCATTTCGCGCCCAGTGTTACATCAGAATGCTACCCAGCGCCCAGTCAAATTAGTTTCAAAATATTGAACAGCTTACCTGTATAGTTTTCTGGAAATTAATAGTCATGAGGTTCAGAGATCGATCGGGCTCAACAGGAGCGAGGTGTAGGTGGAGCTTAGCTGGAGATGGGCGGGGCATAGCTAACAATAGCAAGGTCCATTAATCTAAAGCTAGAGTAGTTTGGTGTGACAGATATTTGTGCATTCGTGTTAATAAGAAGGTTTCTCTTCCCGACCGCAGAATCACAAGAGTTAAGAGAACCAACACCATAAATTTGAATCATGTCGATTTGAACAATTTCTCCATTTGTTTTGCACATATATGTGTTTACCTTTCTTCGGTGATTGTACGTATTTAAAACCCAGGATAGGCCTATATCAGGCATCAAAACTATATTTCGTGAATACTGGATGTTATAACTCAAGCATCAATACAGGGATCCTATGGCAGCTACAGCACCCAGTCAAGTTGTTTTCAAAATATTCAGCAGAATATTTATTACGCTGTAAATCCATCAGACATACAATTCGTTCACTTGATGTCATTTTTAATGTTCATGATGGAGCTAAATATGTCATTCATTATGCATTTTTATTGCGACGCCAGCCTATATGTAATTCATTATGACGTCAGATACTTGAGTGACAGATCGGTTCCATCCATTGCCGAAATCATGGGTTCACCATTGTGTGGTTGTACAAACATTTATAGCGCATTCTAGTTAAACATTAAACAAAGATCTTACGCTTATCAAATTCACCAGTATAAAATTTCGTGTGAGTAGATCTAGAAATCGAAACGAAATCGGGGCGTACACAACAATTGATGCGGTAGCTATTATAGTGAGAATAACACGGCTACTCGTAATTATAATTTGCGAATTAAAAAGAAATTTTCTCATCATTCATTTAATTAAGAAAAGAATCGATGTTTTATGCATTGCTTGTGATCGCGTGTATTTCCATTTTATTGGTAACTGATCTAACAAAGAATATCCAATTTGCCTCCTGATCCTTGGGCTACGTCGCATTATGGGGGGGGGGGGGGTGGGGGGGTGGGGTGGAACTGCACAGTTATGGTGACATAAATCAGACGAGCCAGACGAATCCGCGGATATACCAACATAATTCATATAATTCACAGGCGGGTTTCGCTATAACGATGCCCGCAGCTAAACCACAATGCCAGATATATCTATCCTGAAAACATTCTTGCTGGCACGGCCGAGCTAGGAAGCTGAAATCATACTACTTCTATCGACACTAAAAATGGATAATGTCGGTCCGTGTCTCGTAGTAATTGAGCAGTGGACGGGAATTGGACATATATGGCGTTTGATTTTTTGTTTATCACACATGATCTACCATCTATCAAGATTATCAAAATATTTTCTAATTGAATACCTATTTGTAGCTCGGTTGTGATTCCTGGCAGTCTCGTATGTCAGGTAATATCGTAAGAGAGGTTCAAATGTATTTGTTTAATTGGGTTTGGGAATTGAAGGCAGTTATTTATTAAGGCGAGTGGTCTCCTCATGCAAGTAGTCTTCATAGATGGTTTGACTGTAATTTATTTCCGTTCAGATATACAGTACGTTATTCTCGAATGCTTATATAAAGGCACATAATGCAATGTGAATAACGGGACGTGTACGCAATAATTGCGTCGGCCTTTTATACATTTGATGTGGTTGAAAACACGCTGATTAACAAACGATATACAAGAATTATTTTTAATTTGGATCTGAGCATACAAATTATATCCCAAGGTAACCTCATTTTACATTGCTAGAGAATATGTTCATAAGTCAACTCAAACCAAGCCTTTATGTAGATGAGACCTTCAAACACTCGGAAGGCAACATATGAATTTTCTTACATTTGAGTTATCGACTTTCATTAGACATTCTCCGATTATCATGGGACAGATAACTACCTTAAAGATCCATCATTATATTATCATAAAGAGCGATGATATCAGCTGGTATATAATTAAAATAAGGGCCTACAACCCCCACCCCACCTCCAGCACCCACCACCCACTGCACACACCTATTAACCCCATAACCCAACTCAGCTCAGTTAGATAGACAAACAATAAATGATTTATCAGAGAACAAGTGAGCAAATGTGTGAGATAAATGAATTATTCTATTGACATAATTTGATTCCATGGACCACATTTGCAGTCGGCTCAGGGGGTTATACGGATCTACTGTTAACAATATTATTTCTCGGATACATGCAACCATCCTGGCCACCAAGTAATAACTTGTTAGCCAGAATGGTTGCTGTATCCCAGAAATAATATTGACCACATACCATAATTATCATCATATGTATTACATCAATTTGATGAGATTTACATTACGCAATCTCTACTTTCAAACGTCGTGCATATCTCTAATCGAAGTTTGCATCTTAATCACTACAATGCATAACATCAATAGGAAGGTGTTTTAATGGTGATTATTTACAGATTGGTGTAATGTCTGAATCGTTTTGCAAAACATGTTGCCTCAGTTATGCTAGAATTTCAGCGAAATCAGTAAAGGTCATCATGCGCTTTATTCTCGAAAAAACTCCTCAGCCATCGCTGCAGTATCTATATATCATGTTGCTCTGTCAGTCTGCCGAGTTCACGGGAAAAGCAGTTTACAAAATCGAAACCGAATCCAGTGCTGGAGAAAGTCTGGATTCTCTCTCTCTCTCTCTCTCTCTCTCTCTCTCTCTCTCTCTCTCTCTCTCTCTCTCTCTCTCTCCCTCCCTCCCTCCCTCCCTCCGCCTCACTCCTCTCCCTCCTCTCTCTCTCTCTCTCTCTCTCGTAACTGTGGGGACAATCACCTTTTTCTCTCATTTTTTGATTTTCACTTCCTTCGTGTTTCTGTGTGCGTTGGCAAAATAAAAAATACTAAGAGGAATAGCGATTATTACCATAAACTAAAAAAGTGAGAGAACACTGTGGGGACGCTCTCCACACAGAGCGGGGACCTAGTGAGTGAGTCCCCACAAATGTGAGAAATACTGTGGGGGGACATACTCTCTGATTGGCAGCTCATGCAGTAGCAGCAGTATGTGATTGGGAGATTACACCGGCGCCTAGTCTGCGCACGTGAGCGTTTACCATATCACGTGTTCGGATGCCTCGTGCAATATTTTTTTTGCATGAGAGCGTGAGATAATTGTGTGGGTATATTTCAATGTGAGAGAAGGTGGGAGAAATGAAAAAACGTAAAAAAAATGAAAAACATGAATCGTGGGGACACAAATTCTAAATACATTGTTGGACGTTTCACGCTTATCCTGATCGTTTGCGCTACCGTAATTGTGGGGACAGGACATTGTCCCCACAATACAAGCATGTAGGGCCTAGACATGAAAATGTCCCCGGAATTACGGTAAAACAAGCTCTCTCTCTCTCTCTCTCTCTCTCTCTCTCTCTCTCTCTCTCTCTCTCTCTCTCTCTCTCTCTCTCGCTCTCTATATCTCTCTTTCTCTCTCTCGCTCTCTCTCTCTCTCTCTCCCTCCCTCCATCCCTTCCTCCCCCTCCTTCCCTCCATCCCTCCCTCCTTCCCTCCCTCCCTTCATCCTCCCTCCCTACCTCTTCCCCCCTCCCTCCCTCCCTCCTCCCTTCTATCCTCCATTCCTCCATCTCTCCCTCACTTACTACCTTCCTTATCCTCCTTCCCTCCATCCATCCACCATATCTCACACATACCTTTATCCTCTGTCTGTCTTGACAAAGACAGCGAAATATGTGATGCAAATAAATTATGTGCTAAGATCGTGGCCATGATTATCTAAAGGCTTGATCGTTACCCGAAGCTTGTTTAAGACTTGGTTACCCAATGATGACTGTATGCCACTATATCTCATCATGATAATCGTTTTTACAAGTGCTTAATCACCTACGTTGGTAATCTAATTATCAATTGTAGCAGCAGCAGCAGCACAGATCCGCGTACACAGACACCCCCCCCCCCCCCTTAAACAAGAAAACTTTCTTCATACGCTGCAAAGTTGATTACCCCTTTTACTCCTAGATCACGATGATGCTACCGGCGAATTAACTCACCTCATTCCTCCATCACAATGTCATTAAATGTTAAATACAGCATGGGACTGCATGAAATAAAGTACAAACACTTTCATTAGTTGATCAATTATGCAACGCTTAACAACTCCACAGGATGATTCATGCTCGGAAATGATATACGGTTCTAAGGTAATTGCTAGCAGCGATATAATAAATTAACTATTCTGACATGCAGCCATTAATCAAAGGGCAGAAAATTCACGAAGAGAGGATAGAACATGCTTCGACAATGCACGGGTGCGTATATCTCTAAATCATTGTCTCATGCAGAGGGTCGATTGGTAATGGATGAATCTCATCTGTCGATCAAGTATATGATGTCATAACCAATTATGTTACATGTAGGCCGACGTCACGTTCGTAATTGACATAAATACTCCGTCATGAAGCTAGACTAGACCACCAAGTGTACGAATTGTATGTTTTGATGGACTTAAGTTAGTCCAAATCTTCGGTTTGCATTTGTTCCTGGGGGGGGGGGTTTCCCTCTCCAGCCCGAGCCATACAATTGTGAAGATTTCTCTACATCATCCACCAAATTAGTCCCCTTTTCGTAGTCATCACCACCATCGACGCCTCCAATGATCTGCTGAGAAATGTAACTCTGCACCAACTCGAACTACAGATTAGGAATACACATTTGGACATAATGAGACTCAGTCCAACAACATGATGTTTATCGAAACATATTTAGATACATATTAACGGACATACCAAGAGGCAGGCGGACAGACGAGCAGGCAGGCATGCATGTATGGAGGCAGGCAGGCAGGCAGGCAGGCAGGCAGGCAGGCAGACAGGCAGGCAGGCAGGCAGGCAGGCAGGCAGGCAAGCAGGCAGGCAGGCAGGCAGGCAGGCAGGCAGGCAGGCAGGCATATATGCCTGCAGGCAGGAGGGCAGGAAGGCAGGAAGGCATGCAGGCAGGCTGGCATACAAGCATGCGGGCATGCATGAATACATGTAGACAGGCAGGGAGGCGGGCATGCGAGCGGGAGGGTGGGCAGGGGGGTGGGGCGGGCAAATGGGCGGGCGGGCAGGCAGGCAGGCAGGCAGCCAGGCATGTGAACGTGACCTTTGGTATCTGCAAGCTACTATCAGTGTGTTCAGAATCATTGTTTTGAGATAATGATAATTTTAAGCAGGCTATTACTTGTTATGTTATCAATAAGCATTAGGGATTCTCGGAGATATGATGGGATGAGTGTCACATGTGCACAACACAACATTTTATCATGTGATAAAGCAATGGCCAGCGAGCACAGATGCGTGCTTTCAGGAATAACATCTCCATTATATATGCCCTGGGTATGTGGCACATGTAGTCAATGTCCCTACATTAAGTCAACATCAGTAAACAATTAATGGCATTGCATATCACGAACATGGATTTCGATTATTGGCTATTAATAGGACAAAACAAAACATAGATTTGAGACACGAACATCATCATGGTCGCTGTCAGTATTCCGTTTTCCTTTACATATGTGACCCACCACGTATCCTGACACTCAATCGTTTGAGCAGTAGATGTTGCTGGCGCACAGACACACAGACATAATGCACTCACGCACACATAATACACTCACGCAGACATAATGCACTCACGCCGGCATTAATGCATTCGCGCAGACATAATGCACTCACTCAGACATAATGTACTCACGTAAACATAATGCACTCACGCGGATATAATGCACTCCTGCACACATAATGCACTCACGCAGACATAATGCACTCACGCATACATAATGCACTCACGCAGACATAATGCACTCCCGCCTAATCTAATAATCCACACGTGCACATCTGCACACCACCGAGGATCTGCTGAGAAATGTAACTCTGCACCAACTCGAGCTATAGCTTAGGAATACACATTTGGTCCTAATGAGATTCAGTCCAACAACATGGTGTTGATCGAAAGATATTTAGATAAATATAATACAGACAGACCAAGAGGCAGGCGGACAGGCGAGCAGGCGGGAAGGTATGGAGGCAGCGAAACAGGCAGGCAGGCAGGCAGGCAGGCAGGCAGGCAGGCAGGCAGGCAGGCAGGCAGGCAGGCAGGCAGGCAGGCAGGCAGGCAGGCAGGCAGGCAGGCAGGCAGGCAGGCAGCCAGCCAGGCGGGCATGCGGACGGGGGTGTGCGTGGGCAGGCAAGCGGGCAGATGGGTGGGCGGGCAGGCAGCCAGCCAGCCAGGCATGTGAACGTGACATTTAGTATCTGCAAGCTACTATCAGTGTGTTTAGAATCATTGTTTTGAAATAATGATAATTTTCACCAGGCTATTACTTGTTATGTCATCAATAAGCATCAGAGATTCTCGGAGATATGACGGGATGAGTGTAACATGTGAACAACTCAACACTTTATCATGTGATAAGGCAATGGCCAGCGAGAACAGATGCCTGCTTCCAGGAATAACATCTCCATTATATAAGCCCCTGTGTATGTGACACATGTTGCCAATTACCCTTCATTAAGTCAACATCAGTAAACAATTAAGGGCATTGTATATCATGAACATGGATTTCGATTATTGGCTATTTGTTCATTCTGCTCTTCCAACCAATACCATTTCAAAATAATCCCTTTGCCGTATGAGGCAGCGTCATTATATACTAAGGTTTCGACTTTCAGTCGAAGGTCGTTCTTATTTCTTATTACATTGGGTTTTAAACCTTTCAGCAGTACATAATTTGTTTTCACTCCAATGTCCTACCTTTCTGTATCATGCGCACAATGAACCAAATAAACAACTATTATCTCTGATAAGAAACTCTATGACACTGACGTGATCTTGATGACGGGCAACTGATTTTCTCATTTGTCTTTATAATTTGACATTATGGACTAAATTTAATATTTATTCCTCTAGGTTTATTGAGGTACTAATTTGAGGAGTGGGGAAAGGGCGGCAACTATGCCTTCTCCCCTTTGTCTTCCTATCCTGATGTGTGGGTGTTGTTGACGTGATCTCATGGTTGGGTTTCGCGTCCTCCCCTCTCCTTTAGATCTTAGGTGTTGTGGGGTGGGGCCAAAATCCAACCAAGTATCCACTAATTTGCACAGTGGACCGTCTCCTCTTATAGTCCAGAGGCTTATGAAATAATCGCGCACTTTGTGATACAAGTATGAAATTCGGCACACAGTTACTAAGGCCCGTAACAGTTTATTTCAAAACTGGACCGCAACCGGATTTGACCTGTGTTGACAGTGGCGGCCATTTTGAAAAATGGCCGCCATGAAGAGTTTCAATCTCTCATATCTCGGTTAATAATAATAGAGATAGGAACTTAATTTTGGTGTCTATACCTATGTTTTCCAGGTCAAAGAATCCAAATATAACAAAATCGTCAAAATATCTTGTGTCAGCCATTTTGCTTTCCAATATGGACGCCATTTTACGTTAGTATTTATAGTTTTCTTAATATCTTAGCTCAAAATAATGATATAGACCAGTTTTGTCTCTGCGCCAATGTTTTCATGGTCAATGACTCAGATAATAACAATTTTTCATGTATTTTATGTGGTTTCCTGTGGTCTCTTCCACAACGGTTTCCGTGTATCATCAGCATAGTCTGTTTCGTTACCATAGCACAGTCCATGACGCATATATTCAACTACTCCACTCACTGTTTTGTTTTATTTATGCTAATTCTTTTAGGGGGCAATAAATGAAATATCCTAAACCTTTCATTATTATATTAAAGGTACCGTGTCACACCAAATGGTCATAAATGAAAGATAATAGCAAACTTACAATATTACAGGCGTATTTAGCGTATTTTTATGCACTCTAATGGCGTATGAAAGGGTTTTCCATGTTGAAGGCCCTACCATTGAAATTGAATTGTGCATAAAAACTATGCAACGTGGATGAGTTTTATTTAAAATTTGTAGGTTGCGCCTCGTGAAATGGTGGAACATCCATTCATTGAGAAGAAGGGTTTCCCCAGTCGCAAAGTATGTCACAACGCATAAACAACTCTCTCGTGAAAGCGACGAGTTTGAATGTTACGCTACATATTTTTCTTCTCCTACTCGCGTGCCCATGCGTACCCATGCGTGTTCTCATGTATCAACTTCTTGGTGACAGCTTGATATCGAATCAGATGAAGATATTTGTGGGCTAGAATAAGAAAATTCAACAAAATAGAAGCGGGGGAAAACAATCCCGTCAAGGGGCGTTCGCCCCAGTACCAATTCGCCAATTTGGCCGTTGTTATTATGATACAATTGTAATACGCTGGCGGCTTATAAGTCCACGTGCTTTCGGCGATTTTACATGATATTGTACACACCTGCGCCAGTTCCATAGCCCTATTCGACGCACTTGGCATAAGAAAATGTAGGATATACTGTAGGTCGTCTATTCTCGTTTTGCATGTAGGATACGCTTACACGAGTCTTACAGCTTCATTCGTTGCTAAGTCATCATCCACATAGTCAGTTGGTTGGTCGGTCAGTAGGTTGGTCAATCGGTGGGTGGGTGACTAGGTATGTTAGCCTGTCTGTCCGTCACTCAAGTAGTCGGCTAGTCTGTTACTCAAGCCGTGATCCGATCTGTCACTCATACAGTCAGTTAGTCTGTCAGTCATGCAATCATCTGATCTGTCACGCTTGCAGTCATCCGATCTGTCACTCACGCCGTAATCCGATCTGTCACTCACACAGTCATCCGATTTGTCACTCATGCAGTCATCCGATCTGTCACTCATCCTGTCATCCTAGCTGTCACTCATGCAGTCATCCGATCTGTCGCTCATGCAGTCAGCCGATCTGCCACTCATGCAGTCAGTCGGTTGTTGAATCGGTCGGCCTGTCAGTGGGTTGGTCAGTCGTTTGGTGGGTGATTTGGTCCGTCAGTCTGTCTCTCGTGCAGTCATCCTATCTGTCACTCATGCAGTCTATTGGTCTGTGTCACTCATGCAGTCATCCTATGTGCCACTTATACAGTCAATCAGGCTGTCACTCATGCAGTCATCCTCTCTGCCATTTATGCAGTCATCCGATATGTCACTCATGTATTCCGTCAATCTCTCAATCATGCAGTCATCTTATTTATCACGCATTCATTCCATCAGTCTGTCACTCATGCAGTCGCCCTATCTGTCACGCATGCAGTCTATTAGTCTGTCACTTAAGCAGTTATCCTATCTGTCACTCATGCAGTCATCCGATATGTCACTCATGCAGTCCATCAGGCTGTCACACATGTAGTCATGCTATCTGCCACTCATGAAGTCATCCGATATGTCACTCATGCATTCCGTCGGTATGCCACTCATGCAGTCATACGATCTGTCACTCATGCAGTCCGTCTGATCTGTCACTCATGCAGCCATCCGATCTATCACTCATGCAGTCGGTCACCCATGCAGTTGGTCTGACGGGCAGTCAGTCGGTTTGTCGTTTAGTCGGTCGGGCAGTAGGTGGATCAGTCGGTTAGTTGGTGGTGTGTTCTGTCAGCCTGTCAGTCAGTCCATCAAGCATGAAGTCATCCGCTCTGACAATCATGCAGTTCATCAGTCATGAAATCATCCGATCTGTCACTCATGAAGTTGGTAGGTTGCTCAGTGAGTTGGCCAGTCCGTGGGTGGGTGGTTTCGTCTCTCAGGGTGTCCGTCACCCATACGGTCCTCCGATATGTAACACATGCAGTCTATCCGTCCTTCACTCATGCAGTCATCCAATTTGTCGGTCATGTAGTCGGTGACTCATATAATCGGTCGCTCAGTCGCTCATGTGGTCGGTCAGGCTGTCGCGCATACAGTCAGCCGATCCATCACTCATGCAATCGGTCAGTCTGTCGGGATGAAGGGTAGTTTGGTCTGTCAGCCAGTCCATCACTTATGTAATCATCCGATCTGTCCCTTATACATAGATCAATCTGTCACTCATGTGGTCAATCTGTCCGCCAGTGTGTCACTCGTGCAGTCATCCAATATGCCACACAGGCAGTCTACCAGTCTGTCACTGATGCGGTCCGTCAGTCTGTCACTCATGCACTCCGTCGATCTGTCACCAATGCAGCTATACGATCTGTCATTCATGCAGTCATCCGATCTGCCAGCCACACAGTCATCCGATCTGTCACTCATGTAGTCATCTGATCTGTCACTCATGCACTCTTCCAAACTGACACTCATGCGGTTGGACGTTCGGTCGCTCATACAGTCATCCAATCTGTCACTCATGCAGTCATCCGATCTGTCACTCATGCAATCATCCGATCTGTCACTCCTGCAATCGGCCAGTCTGTCGGGCTGAAGGGTAGTTTGGTCTATCAGCATGTTCATCAAGTATGCAGTCATCCGATATGCCACTCATGCAGTCTGCCACCAGTGCAGTCATCCTATCTGTCACTCATGCAGTCATCCGATATGTCACACAGGCAGTCCATCGGTCTATCACCGGTCCGTCAGGCTGTCACCCATGCAGCTATCTGATCTGCCATTCACGCAGTCATTCGATCTGTCACTCATGCAACCATCCGATCTGTCACCCATGCAGTCATCCAATCTATCACTCATCTCATGCGTTTGGCCGGCCAGTCGGTCGGTCGTTCATGCAATCATTCGATCTGTCACTCATGCAGTCATCCGATCTGTCTGTCAATCATGCAATCATTCGATCTGTCACTCATGCATTCCACCATTCTGTCACTCATGCACTCATCCTATATCTGTCACTCATGCAGTGATCCCGCTCCTTCCCCTCCCATATCCGTACCGCATCTGTTTGTAATTTCAAGGTAGTCTGAGATGAGTTCACGAAAAATGAGGATATGATTGCTTTTTCATAATAAGTCCCATATCGAAAATACGACAATACTGGTAAGACACACGTATGAATGAACGTGGGTTGCGCTGCCCGTTTTCGTAATAACTGCAGTAGTTTGCAAGCTATTGTGAACGCGTTACGGACACTGATAGCGCAAGCCACCTTCACTTATACGCGGTGCGCGTTACCAGCGCTGTTGGCCAGTCTACAGCTAATTCGCCTATTTTAGTCCAGCCTATCATTTTTTAATTTAGTCGTTAATAGTATTTGCTGATGATGGTCCGTCTAATAACAATATCTAATTGACACCAGTTGAAACCGAAAGCGAAACAAGAAATATGTCACGTGATAAGAGGGATTTCCCGGCATGAATATTTATGAGATGCCCGCTGAATACAAGATAAACTAGATGGATAAGATCAGTAATGGCTGTAAATGCGCTATTTGACGATCCCGATAACGGCGGAATTACATCGTTTTATTGGCGGCATCGTACAAATATGAACTGATCCTAACACAATGCGATGATGTATATAGCCTAGAGACTTGCAATAATGAAATACCGTCAAATAGCAGCTTTAATGTATATTTTTCTCTTTCTTTTTCGTCAGATTCAAGTGGCTGAAAAGGGAAATGGCATTGAAATTACCGACAAGTAACATTTCGCCCTCTACTGTGTCAGCTATAGATTAGAGTAACTGTTTTCTGTATGAACCAAGTAACAGATGAAAAATTTACTTGTCCCTTGAATCATGCAATGTGTTGTGCTTGATACAAAACACTAGTTAAGAATCTTCCCATCTTCTGTAAGCTTCGTCCGTCCTCGGTAAAACCGGATCCACATTAAAACAAACGCATGCATAAGAGCTGTAGTTTAAAATATAATGAGAAAAATCCTCAACGTGCAACGAAACGCAAGAGTACTGATTAGATACTGCTGGTACCTGAGTAGACAGAAGATATCACAATAAACACATCCAGATAGAACATCTCTTCTGCAACCAACCTAAAAACATCAAATAATCCCCTCCGCAATGGATCCACTAGAAATCTCAAAACTAACGAAACTGTATACGTCCAGGCTATATCAGCTACAAGAGGATACAGCATTAAACATCCATGAGACCAGATTCAAAGATGTGATACTTGAATACTCCCCCGGCTTAGAGGAGCACAGTGTCGTGACATTCTATTCGTACCAAGTGGAACTGCTGGCACATTTATTACGAAAATGTGTCAACTCAGCATGCTGATATTATCCGTGGTGAAATGTTCAACAATGAATGTCCATCATTTGATCCTGCACAGATCAGTACCTTCATCACTACTAACGCTTGTTACCATGATAATCCATGGTACCAGCATAAGAAATGAACGAAATTATCAAGCACACGCCACACTGTCTCTCACAGCTGTTATTGTATGTCTCCGATCGTCATCTGAAAACAGAGCCAACAGATACGAGACATAGCCGAGATTGTGAACCTCCTCTGCCTCTGCTCCTTGGAGCATATGTGCATTCCAAGACGAGATCAATGGAGATGATTGACACGCTTTACAAGATGGGACTTTCTGTAACATATGATCGCGTTCTACGCATGTCTGCCGATCTGGCAAACTCTACTATTAAACACTTCGAATCAATAGGAGCTGTTTGACCAAAATCTCTCAAGATTGGCATCTTCACAACGTCAGCAGTAGACACATAGATTACGACTCTAGCTCAACTAGTGCACAAACCTCATTGTATTGGTCTAGCATTTCCCGTTTCCGGCATCGAGATGTTCATCAGGTCGGCGTTGAACGACCCCGTGCCCCACTTGCCAAGTCAACCCGCCAGATTGCCAAACTCCCAAACGAGTACACCTTGCTACCATTAGTTGTGGATATCAAGAATCCACCTATTGCACAGATAATTGATCTCAAGAAACCTGGTGACAATTCAAAAGCATGTATCATGAGCCGCTTACCATGCTAACCAGTAACGTGGGAATAACAGTTAAACATCAGTCAGTACACTGTTGCCATTATCTCCAGATGAATCAAACTCAGTTGCCATGATAAAACATTCAATTGATGTACAGGAAAGCTGTTAATATCCTCAACCAAGGCCAAACACCTATCATAGCCTGTGATCAGCCCCTGTATAAAATCGCCAAGGACAAGCAATGAACATGACCTGACACACACGGGGAAGACTCATATGTGGTGATGGTGGGTGGGCTTCATATTAAGATGGCATTGATTAAATGCTTGGGTGACGTACTTGACGGGAGTGGCTATATCACAGGCTGAAATAGCTAATCCTGCTACAGCTGATAGCTTTCTTAAGTCTTCTCATGTAAAGAAGACAGCAAGAGCCCATCAAGTGACAGCTTGTGCACTCTACAAACTCCGGCAAGATGTTTACGCCAATGATGGGACTAATGTATCTAAAGATGTTTGGTCCAATGAACGAAGCACCCAGTTCAAACACTAGGAACTAATCTTAAATACTGAGCTAACCATTCTGACATGGGACAGAGCCATACATGAAGGAAATTGTCTCTTGTATGTTGAAATCCTGCCTCGTGTGCAGTGCGGAAATGGCTGTGGATGTGACAGAGTTCTTCAATTGGAGGGTTAGACAAGACAGACCTAGATACCCAAACTCATCACTATGAAGCTAAAGCAGGTAATTATCCCGACGTTTTACAAAAGACGTCTGGGATATTTTAATCGCCTCCGTCTACACGCCCATCTGTCTGTTACGCAATCGTCTCTCAACTCGTTGGGTGGAATTCAACCAAGGAACTCTGTCACAACAGAGCCATTTCAGAACCTGCTACGATTCATCTTAGTAGGAATGTTGACTTCTCAGTCAAGCCAACTGTTCCGCCTTTATCCTTCGCGCAAGAATTGTTCTGCTCATGGCATTCATCTAGTGACATCCTGGAGAAAGGGCGAGTAGATCTATTCACTGTGACGTTACCATTGCAGAATTCCGCGTGTATAGTCACGCCAATTCCCTGGTGAAAATTATGCCAGACATGGTTAACCCCTTTATGGACATTAGTGGAGATCTGCTGGTTCTTGACACTAGAGCAGTTGCTGATTATACCATCGTGGATTCCATACATACGATTGAGAAGCTGGAACAGGAAAGGTATGACAGTTTCTTACAGGACAGCCTGATTGTCCACACTGACACGTATCCTTCATGACACCATGGCAAAAAGAAAACTCCCGCTTTTTGCCAGATATGTGCATAAGAGAAATCGCGAGAGCAGAAGCAGTTGAAATCCCTGAAACGTAATCGCACCCTATTCTCTACCTTATGCATTGTCTGTCAAGTACGACAAACTAACTTGGCAGAATTCTTTTCACATTCAATCTTATCCACCTTCCCTATCTGATTATGGAGCCATTCAGCGGGGCATAAAGGCTGATCCCTTGGTATGTGTTGAAGATCTTACACCACATCATGACACAGTGAAGCTATACGATGCCGAGATGATTATCCTAGATGGTGCTGTGATTATCAATATGATCAAATAAGATACATCTGAATCATTCGATGATTATGTAACGAAGGTAATGGAATGCATAGGCAAGTAATTTTGTGGTGATGTGCTGCGGGTTGGTATGGTGTTTGCTATCTATGGTAAGGACAGCATGAAGGCGGGTACACGACAGAAGAGGGGTGTACTCAAAGGCATGTTGAAGGATTAATAAAGTACCAAGTAACTGGCAGGAGTTTCTCCGTGAAGATGAAAATAATTCTGAGCTCTTCCGTCTCATCAGTTAATGTGTTGTGTGTGAAGAATTCCCTGGAATGGTCATCATGCCGAGAACGTGTTGTCGGCTGCACCATGTGGATCTTGCAGAACTGATAGATGGTACACATGTGGAAGCGGACACAAGCATGTTCGTGAATGCCTTGGATGGAGTACAACATGGTATAAAGAAGATTCTTCTAAGCACTGTAGATACAGATGTTTTAGTCCTAAGTATATGTTTGTCTCTAAAGATTGGTTGTAAGTGTTTATGGTTGGCTTTTTGTACGGGCAACACATTTCGGTATCTCGACGCAACAACAATGGCTCAAGCACTTGGTGATGATAAATGCATGACACTTCCTTCATTCCATGCCTTGACGGGATGTAATGCGACATCTTCATTTGCTGGGAGAGGAGAACGTACAGCCTGGTCTGCATGGCATGTCTTCGATATCTTCCGCACAAGCTCTGTGCACACTGGCTGAGATACTAACCACCGATAATATATTGCATGTTCTTTCAACAATTGAGCGATTAGTGGTCACCATGTATGAGCGTTGTAGCCCTGAGAGTAGCGTAAATAGTAACAGGCAGATTTTGTTCACCCAGAAAGGTAGGGAGATTGAAACCTTCCGCCAACACAAGGCGCGCTATCCCAACATCCATTGCAAGTATGGTATGAAGCCATGTATGGGCCGAGGATTGGTCAAAGCACCACAGCTGCCAAGTCTAGCAGACTTTGGGCGGAATAGGGAAAATGCTGAGTGTAGAATGGAAGATAAAATGGATGACTCCTCCCCCTCCTAGTCAAGAATACCATGCAGTCATCACATATGGATGCCTCAAGGGATCCAGGCAACAGTACAAATGCAAGAGGGAAGACTTGAGATGTACAACACTGTGCAAATGTGGTTGATATGAATAAACATGTGACAATGTTTCTACAAACATATCCTGTATGCCCCCATGTGAGTCAAATACCCAATAATACAAAATGGTTGCTGTGTAGGATAGGTTTATCAGAGATTTTTCTTGGATGTAGTTCCAGACCTATGAATAATTCAATGAACAAACTACGATCTGTTGTAGATTTATGGTTGACAAATACCATGGACGAGTAATTTGCATTTCTGGTATAATAAATGATTCAGTATCATTTCCCGTTTATTTTTCTCTTTTTAAAATCAAGTCTAATTCATTATTTCGAGTCGAAACATTAAAAATAAAACTATAAATTTGTGTGTAAACGATAGTCATCTTTGAAAGCAAAATGCCCGACACAAGATAGTTTGAAGATTACGTCATATGTGTGTTCTTTAACCCTGAAAACAGGCATAGACACCAAAATTAAGTTCCTATTCCTATTCTTATCCGAAAATCTGCATGGCGGCCTTTTTGAAAAATGGCCACCACAGCTCCCACAGATCAAATCCGGTTTGGGTCCAATTTTGAAATAAACTGTTATGGGCCATGGTAACTGTGTGCCAAATTTCATACTTGTATCACAAAGTGTACGATTCGGCCCTAGATGGGGCTTAATTAAGCCTCTGGACTATCAGCATTAAAGTAGCCGCTTCGCATATTGAATAATAAAGTACAACCCCGGAGATGCTTAGCATGTTGAATGGCGAACCTTCACGTCACAAGACATGCTTATTCGTGATTCATATCACATTTATACAGCCACCCTGTAGAGATTATTAAATCAGACCGCATGCGTGAAACAATATTCCCTGCGATCCAGCGTTTGATCTTGCCACATCACGCAGAGATAATTAAATTTCCAAGCGGAAATATAATATGATTACTGCAAATAAGACTATCTATGAGGGAAAATCTCCATTTTATGCACCTATCCTAGTCTACGAACTGAACGTATACCATGTGGAGATATGTTGTGTTATTGGGGACGTATTTATGCTCTTTAACAAGGCAGACTATAAATAGAGGGATCCAATCTGTCACTCAAATGTCTGATGTTATAAACACATACTTGCTGGCTGCCGTCACAATCAAATGGCGTTGACCTGATACAAAATGGGGGAAGGTCCGACGGTAACCGTCAGAAGTATATGTCTTAGGAGAATTTACACCTTAATAAATATTCTGTTAAAAATTTTGAAACCAATTTGACTGGGCAAATGGTGCAATAGGCAGCAGTAGTTCCCAGACAAATTAGTTTCAAAATAATTAACAGCGTACTTGTATGTTGCAAGTCAGGGAATTTAGGGTTCAAAGTGCTAAAATGGTATCTGCCGTCATAATCAGATGACGTCATAATCAGATGGCATAGCAATCAAAATGACGTAGATCAGTCACGAACATGTATGTTGTATGGGTTCAAAGATTTCAAATTGATTACAACAAGAGGAGAAAGTGGGCGGAGATTGACTAGAAATGGGCGGGGCATAGCTATAAATGAATCCCTTGCTTGGCCAACTAAGTAATATTCTGTAACTCTTTGCCTGTGCATGTTTTTTGGTTAAGTTTGCGAACATTATATTAAGACCTCGCATCTAAATTGTACGCTAGGGCGCTCTTCCAACCCCCATCGTAATGTACTTGCCTATAAAGTGTTTACAGGAATGGCAGCTTTCAGACAACGATTTCCCTTCAGACGTTTAATGGCTTGCTTTGGCATGTCTGATCTGTCTTTCATTATAGACCTCACCAGGAGAACATAATATAGATTCCTGTTGGTCGGTTTAGTTGATGGGATACCATCATACAATATCTTATCACAACTCATGTATGTATAATGAATAATAGTAACAAGCTCTGTGCATGCCAATCCTGAATCTTACATAGTAGAAGTAATATCATTGAGAATACAGTACATTCATAGAAACTGCCAAATTAAAACACAGCACGTCACTTGTACAGGACAAAACAACGCTCAGAAGCTAGCGAGGAACATTCTCTGATTTTCCAGTCGCTCAGAATTACAAAATTCACCCTGTGGTTGAGGCTGTTATGTTTTATAGAGTGGGTGCTTAATTATATGATTGTACCTGTATTTAATTGACCCCGTACATTCACCCCGATATGTGCTTTATGGGAATGGCTTACAACAATGGTATCTGTCAGAATGTGTTGGCTCCTTCACCAAGCCAGGTATCTAGTAATTCAGATTGTACCTGAGACACTAAGCCATTCACAATTCGAGACATTCTCGAATTTGTGGATTTTACGTGAGTGGATTTAGTTTTTTATTCAGGCTATTCCAATCTAGAAAGATTTAATTTACACTACCTCAGTAACCACTGATGTGAAATTGATGTAGCTTTGTCAAGGGGTGGAGCGATTGGTGTGTGTGGGTGTGTGTGAGTGCGTGCTTGCGTGTGTGCGTGCGCGTGTGTGTGTATGAAGGGGGGGGGGGGTGTCATCATGATTTGGAGAAACTTAACTTTGGAGACAACTCCACATCCTTCGGGTATTGCCGCCTTAGAACTTTGTAATCCAGAGTTCATGGAAGAAAGCCGTAACCTAAAACTTTGAATATGGTCATTAGCGGCTACTACCCCCGTTTATTAATTGGCAAGCATGGGTCCGTGCGCTAAGGCTGAGAGCTCTGTCCGTATGTTGTACGGGTATTTCGGTCAGATGCATAGCATATCCAGAATGTGAACACTGGAGAATTGAAGACAGCATGCATTATATACAAACATTTGGACAGAGACCTGACTCTTTACTCACTTATCTCTTTATGCATGCATTGGCGATATAACACTTTCAATCCTGACATTTCATCATTTATGTTGCAAAAAACCATTTACGCGTTCTCACCAGGTGATCCGCATCGTATTCTATCTCTCTCGAATCAATATCATTACATGTAGTCCCCTAATAGCTACGCAATGATACTCTCTGCTCAGAATACTAATTGCTCCCGGGAGGCTATAATTATAAACATTAATGCCATAAAAACGTAATGGCTCTCTGTTTAGATATATCTCAAGCCGAGTTTCCAGAATATTAGATGCACATATGTATGGGAAAACATGGCATTATATTAAATAGTCTCGCAAGAGTTGACTAAACAACGGGGAGACGTGACAGACGTGTCGTTCTGACAGAGTTTCGGGAAAGGCAATACATCATTAGAATGAACCAATTCTAATGTGCCATGAATATTTGTTTACATAGCAAATAGTCAATTTAATAAAGAACCGTGTATAAGATGGGCAGCAGTCTATAGTACTAATGCAGATTATAATAGATCGCACGTCTTAATCTATTCAGGTGACTTATTGGTTCACAAATCATCAATACCTGTCTAACCACTATGCTCTAGTATGACCGACGACTTTACTCACTTTGAGTACATGGATTGTGACGTTCAAATCGGCTGCGTAACCACTCGGGTAGTAGTGATATATCGGCCAGGTCCGACCAAAGCAATTGGATTTAAAAACAACGTGTTTTTCGATGAATGGGCCACTTTCCTCTCCAGATATGCGACAATTTCCAAAGAGATTCTCATTGTCGGCGATATAAGCTTCCACCTAGACATAAATGAGAACACTGATACGCAGAAATTTATAAGTTTATAGCAGTCGAGTGGATTTAGTCAGCATGTGCGCGAACCTACACATATCCTCGGACATACTCTAGACTTTACCATGACTAGAGACACCAGCAACATTATTTCTGATATCAGTGTTGCTGATCCAGGATTGTGTGACCATTATGCTGTCTCGTTTGCAACAAACATGACCAACCCAGCACCAGTGCAGAAAGTAGTCTCATACAGAAAAGCTCGTCAGATTGATGCAGATGAATTTTGACAAGATCTCTTATCATCTCCGTTGCTCAATCCCACGTGCGATACTCCCATCGATTCTCCGGATGCTTACAATGAAGGACTTCTCACTCTCTTTGAGAACCATGCCCCTCTCCGCACGAAAACGATCACTCTCCGACCTAACAAGCCATCGTACACTGCGGTACTGCACGACGCTAAACATCTACGTCGAAAGTTGGAGCGGAAGTGGCGCGAAACTAAACTCACTGTGCCCCATCAAATCTACCGTGATCATTGTACGGTTGTAAATAAGCTGCTGAAACATGCCCGAACGATATATTACTCTGATAAGATTTTATCTTGTGGTCGGGATTCAAAATGCTTGTTCAACATTGCTAAATCCTTGTTGGGAGACGTAGCGTGTACTGATCTGCCTGATCATACATCCGCAAAGGAATTAGCAGATAAGTTCAGTAATTTCTTTACACAGAAAATCAAAATTGTGTCGACACTGAAGCTATCGTTCCACTTCTGGAGCTCAAACCATCATCATCCAACATTTATCCCTTCGCGATCTCAAACGCCACTGGTGTAAATATGTATACATAAATAAACGTGGGGCAGCGTTCAAATGAATTGAGAGAGAGAGAGTGGTGGGGGGAAAGAGAGCGAGAGAATGAGTGAGTGAGTGAGAAAGAGAGAGAGAGAGAGAGAGCGAGAGAGAGAGAGAGAGAGAGAGAGAGAGAGAATGAGTGCGTGAGTGAGAAAGAGAGAGAGAGAGAGAGAGAGAGAGAGAGAGAGAGAAAGAGAGAGAGAAAGAGAGAGAGAGAGAGAGAGAGAGAGAGAGAGAGAGAGAGAGAGAGAGAGAGAGAGAGAGAGAGAGAGAGAGTTACTCCGGCTTAGAATCCGTTTTATTAATTCTAACAATTAACGAGGTCAAATGTGTCTAAAGATTTTGCTGAAAGTTGTTGGTGTTGCGTTCTAGCTTTTGACCCACAATGGTCCCACGTCTTTTGGGACCGCATGGGCAATCTTCCACCCCAGTTTGTAGAAGCTCCCCTCCCCACCCCCAGTAGAACGAGGGTTGTCTATTGTGAAAGCAATGATGCTGAAGACTATTGCTGTTGTGTCTTAGCTTTTGACCCCAAATTTGCATCCGACTTTAAAACCCAACTGGCAAGTTTCCACCCAGGTTTGGAAAAGATGCCTCCAGGAGAATAAGATTTATTAAAAGATGTCTTAAGAGAAAGAACAACGGCGACAAGAAGCACTACATGCTCGCATTTACGCTTGCATCTAGCGACCGGGGTAAAAACAAGCTAGTAAGAACGCAAACATTTTCTTAGAAGCAGTTCTCCATTCAACGTTGCATTGAATTAACTGTTTTGATGTAGTGCCTACAGATAAGAACACGGCCTAATTGTCACGACAGTCCATCCTATGACGTCGACTAACCCTTTCGTCACGAGACAGGCCTAAATCAGCCTCTGCAATGGCGTTGAGTAATGTCCATTTGCAGAGCACGATACGACTATTCTGGAATAGTTACCACTCAAATGCCTGGCTCGAAAATCGATCCAGCTTTTCCAGTAGGAAATTTTCAAAAGTAATCTTCTCTGGACCTGCAAATGGACATCCAATAAATAAATATTTAGATTTTCATGATCAAATTTGGTCAATAAAGGATTTGGATATGCCTGAATGTGACTTGATGTGAAGATTGCCATGCCCTGCGCATGCGTGTTATTTAGTCAGCAGATCAGGCTGTTGCTAACATGTGGTTGAATGATGTATGATGTTAATACAAGACCAGTCATATACATATCAGTGCAGACGCTATTCGGTTTCAGCGTTTCCAAGCATAGCGCACATAAATCTCCTTTAAATACGTGTATTTTATTGGTTATTTCGAAACTAATTCGGTCGGAGCATGGTACGGTGTTACCACAATCTGCAACATCAGCTCACAGTCAAACTTGTCACACATTGTTCAATAAACTAACTGATGTTTACGCGTTACCTGCTCAATCAATATCTAAGCTAAATGGTTTCATGTAATTAATTAATTTGTTATAATATGCACTGGGGAGGGGGGGGGGGGGGGTGGGGAGCCAGTATGTTATGATCTCAGATTAAATAACACAGTTTTTCAATATTATTGCAAGGGGTTTTATATTACAGTGTGTTAATCTATAAAACAATTTTTAAAGACAACCAGTTCGCCACAGCAGGGTGAATCCTTTAAGCGGTAAATGTATCCTCGTGATCTAAGAGTAAAGAAAACATCATTCACGTTAGCGTTTTGTAGAAAATCACACATTAAACAGCTCTATGTATTTATCTTGCGTGTATTGTTTATTTATGCTTAGTGTTAGCTTAATGTAATGAGCGTAGCGCTAACCCATAGTCCGTAGTCTGCTATGTTCTACAGTTTTTTCTGACCCTGATGTTGAGATGTGACATTGATATCCAACATTTGGCAGGATATAGAAATAGCAGAAAAGTAAAATAATAAGCAAAGACAAAAGGCACGAGATATAGACTAAGGTGGGACCATTGTTTCTTCTGCTTCTGTTTCCAACTGTTAATAACCCCCCAAGTGCGAGTAATCAATCCCATGCTGGATAAACACGCAATAACGTTTAGTGGTTATCACAAGAATATTTTATGGCACAAAAAACGCAATGTTTATATATTAAACATGATTTGGCAATCTTTTAGATTGAAGCTTGCTAATTGTCAGACCCCAGAAGAATATCTTGAAACAGGCAATGGTCCTGTATCGTTAAAATGATTACGTCTAAGGGGCGGGTGTGTTTCTGGCTATGGCACTCACAGTTCTAACAAAGCGCCGACTACATTTTATACGTGTGTTGGAATGGATTTATTTAATTTGGAACTTGAATTCCCAGAATTCCAATTCCAAGGTAATTATACAGGTAAGCTGTTGAATATATTGAGTCTAATTTAACTGGGGTTGTTGCTGCCTATGGCAACAGCTCACAATTGAATTGGTTTCAAAATATTCAACAGCGCCCGCCAACACGTGCTGGTGGTTTACTGTATTCCTTAGCTAACATAACAGCTGTCATCATTTCCATTCTCTGGCCATCATAAACACGTTCAGGAGAATGCAACATGTATGTATTTCATCAACTGGCACCCAAACATACGGCATTGTACGTGGTAGTATAAAGCATTATGGCAACCTAAGGAAATATTATTATTAGAATCTGATAGATATCCGCTGAGCATGTTTTTGTCTATTTGAAATGCAAGCATTATGAAAATGGGATGAGAATACTTATGATAAGTAAAGCATAATGACAATGACGACGACAACACAAATTCATAACGCTGGAGAAGACCATTCATTTGATGCTATATTGTGTGTAGCGGTGGTCTAAATAAATACAATGTTTTAATGATCACATGACTAACGCAGATGGCACGAAATGGGCGAGCGGAATTTGGTGATACCGAAGCCAATCAGTGGATGGAAACAGGTTTGACGTGACTATGATTGGATTTTCCGGAAATGGCAATAGGAATCGAGCTACTAATTGCTAGCAAGTTAGTTACAACGGTCTCGAGTATTATTCCCTGATACTGGTGGTATAAAGTGCAGGTCTACATGTTATAAGTACCGGGTTTATATGTTATAAGTACCATGTTTACTTGTTAAAAATATCGTATTTACGCATTATAAGTATAGTCCAGAGGCTTATGAAAGAATCGTGCACTTTGTGATATAAGTGTAAAGTTTGGCACACAATTACTATGGCCGATTGAAATGGCAATGGTATTGAAATTAGTGACAAATTGTTTTTCTCCCCCTTCTGTGTCAGAAATAGATTGGAGTAACTGTTTTCTGTGTGAACAAGCAACAGATGAACGATTTTCTTGCCCCTTGGCTTATGCATTTGTGATGCTGACCTGAGGTGCCATCCTCTATAAAACTGGATCGTCTTGATGATGGTGATGGTCTTGAATCTACATTCAAACAGAGACAGGTCGCGTATCATAAGAACTCTTGTTAAAGATATAATGATAAAAAAGTATTACTGAAACGCATCCGATGTCTGAGAGGCCTACACGGCAGAAGATATCACAGTCTGCCCATCCAGACACATCCTCCCTTTTGCAGCAAACATGGAACATTAATAACCCTCTCAGCAATGCATCCACTGGAGATCAAGATACATAAAGTATACCATTATGCCACTAATCTTCAAGATGAGTATTTAGTAGCTAAGTTGAGTAAATGTGGTGTCGTAGCTATAGAGATGAAATATCATCCTGCATGTTTGGTATCACCCTATAACAGAGATCGTGCTCAGCCAAACACATCACAGAAGAGCACTAACCCCAGATACAGCCATACACACTGTCATTGCTTGCAGAACTGTTCTGCTATGTGCAAGAAATAGTGGCTAGGGGTGAGGCAACACCGGTATTCGCGCTTTCAGACCTGATCAGATGGGTTACGTCCAGGCTATATCAGCTAAAGAGGATACGAATCAAGCAACCATGCAAACCGATTCATGAATATGATACTAGGATACTTTCCCGAGTTAGGGAAACGCTGTGACGAGGATGACATTCTATTAGTACGAAGTGGAAGGGCTAGCAAATCGATCAGGGAAATGTGTCAACACAGTGGGGAGAGTGAGACTGCCAGATTGCCATGTGTTGCAGATACTATCCGTCATGGATTGTACAACAATGAATCTCCATCATTTGATAGTACGTTTCACAGCCGATTACCAGTTAAGAGCAGCGCGTTAGTCACTGCTAACATTTGTTACCATGGTACTCTATGGTCACGGCATCAAGCACGAAACAAATTACCAAGCACAAGCCACACTAGAGATATGGCTGTGCAACTCTGTTCACCATCTGAAAACAGAACCAACAGATACTAGAGACGGTCGAAATCACGAACGCTAGATTGTCAAACATCCAAACTACTACACCTTATTACCAGATGTTAAGCTCACAGTGAACATATCTAATCACCATTTCTCCAGTGTGTCCATAGATGAATGGCATGAGCGGGGCAATGCTTGTGTGAAGGATGAAGTTGGAAAAGTCATCATCAAACCAGGAACATATGAACTATCGAAGATAATGTCACGAAGGTCATGGAATACATCCGTAAGCTATTTACTGGTGATGCGTTGTGAGTTGATCTGGTGTTTGACATCTACGGGAAAGACAGGCAGAAGGCTGGTCCAAGCCTAAAGGCTGGTACACGACAGAAGACGGGTAAAGGTACGCGAAGGCATGGTGAAGGGAGGACAAATGTATCAAATAACTGGTATGAGTTCCTCCGTGAAAATGAAAACAAGTCAAAGCTTTTCCATCTTATCAGTGAAATTATTGCAAAGGGAGAACTCCCTGGAATGGTCATAATTATCCATCATTACCTATGATGAGAAAGTGTTGACGTATGTACTCTGTGATCCAGCAGGACTGAGAGATGGTACACATGAGGAGGCGAACACGCCGATATTCGTGCATACCTTGGATGGAGTTCGGGATGATATGAACAAAATTGTTCTCAGAAATGTGGATACCGTGTGTGGTAGTCATAAGTATAGGTTTGGTCAAAAATATTAGTTGTGGGTGTTTATAGTTGGCTCTTAGTACTGGCATTTCGGCATGCCGATGCAGCAGCCATGGCTCAAGCACTTGGTGATGATAAATTCACGTCCTGCATTCCATGCCTTGATTAGATATGATGTAGGATCTTAATTTTCTGGGATAGGAAAAGCTACAGCCTGGTCTGTGTGGAGCATTTTCGACAAAGGCGCTCTGTACCCTGACTGATATGCCAGCCACATATAATGTATTGAATGTTCTGTCGACAATTGAGCGAGTAGTGGTCATCAAGTATGACGACGGGAGTCATGAGAGTAGCGTGAATGGCACCCAAAAGGGCAATACAATTTTAAAACCTTCCTCCAACACAAGGAACTATCCCAACATCTGTTTCGAGTAGGATAAGAAGCTGGTCATGCATGATGTCAAGCATTGATCAAAGCACAACCGCTGCCAAGTCCAGCAGGTGTCGGGTGGAATGGAGAAATATCCAGTGTGAAATGGAAGATGAAATGGATTACTATTCCTTCTGCTAGTTAAGCATGCCCCGTGGTCATCAAACAGCGACAGTGAAAATGCAAGCGGGCAGACCTGAGTGGTCGATGTGAATGAATATTTGAGAATGTTTCTACAAAGTTGTCTTATATGAGTATACAACTGTTGCTGATTAGGATAGTTTTATCAAAGATTGTACTGGGATAAAGTTCACAGTTGGGAAAAATTCAATGCCTGAAATGACAGTACTACCATCTATTGTACATTTGTGGTTAACGAATAACCTGTACGAGTAATTTGCATTCGTGCTATAATAAGTAGTTCAGTACCATTTTAAGGTTATTTTTCCTTCTATAAAATCAACTCTATGTCATTTCGAGCTGAAATATTTTTTTAAACTAAAATTTTACGTAAATGATAGTCATATTAGAAAACAAAATGGCTGACATAAGGTAATTTTGGGCATTATGTCATATTTGGATTTTTGATCTGTAAACATAGCTATAGACACAAAAATTAATTGTGTATCTCTATTATTAGCTGAGATACGGGACATTGAAAACCTGCATGGTGGCCTTTTTGAAAAACGGCCACAACAACCTCCACAGGTCAAATCCAGTTAGGATCCAGTTTTGAAGTAAACTGTTATGGCCCATAGTATCTATGTGCCAAATTTCATTCTTGTATCACAAATGTACGAGTCGGCTCTAGATGGGTCTTAATAGATGGACTACTACAATGTATACACTTTATAAGTACCATCTCTAGGGGTTATAAATACTATGCTTACGCATTATAATTACGATGTTTACACAATATAAGTGTTATGTTTACATGTTATAAGAACAGTGTTAATGTATTATGAGAACAATGTTTACATATTTATGTGTTATAAATACCATGTTTACGTGTTATAAGTACCATATTTAAGTATTATAAGTACCATGTTTACGTGTTATAAGTACCATGTTTACACATTATTAGTGTCATGTTTACATGTTTTATGTACAGTGTTAGCGTATTATAAGTACAATGTTTACATGTTTACGTGTTATAAATACCATGTTTACGTGTTATAACGTCTTACAAAGTACAATGGGTATATGCTATAAGTACTCTGCTTACATATAATAAGTATCATGTTTACATATTAAAAGTATCCTGTTTACATGCTACGACTACCATGTTTAAGTCTTATGAGTACATAGTTTGTGTCTTATAAGTGTCAAGGTTACGTGTTATAAGTACCATGTTTGTGTGTTATAAGTACCATGTTTACATGCTACGACTACCATGTTTAAGTCTTATGAGTACATAGTTTGTGTCTTATAAGTGTCATGTTTACGTGTTATAAGTACCATGTTTACGTGTTATAAGTACCATATTTACATCTTATAAGTACCATGTTTGCTTGTTAAATGTACCATGATTACGTGTTATAAGTACCATGTTTGCGTGTTATAAGTACCATATTTACATCTTATAAGTACCATGTTTGCGTGTTATAAAGTACCATGCTTACATCTTATAAGTACCATGTTCACGTGTTATAAGTACCATGTTTACATGTTTTAAGTATCATGTTTACCTCTTATAAGTACCATGTTTATGTCTTATAAGTACCATGTTTACCTGTTAGAAGTACCATGTTTACCCATTATATGTACCTTGTTTGCATGTTATAAGTACCATGTTTACCTCTTATAAGTACCATGTTTGCGTGTTTTAAGTACCATGTTTACCTCTTATAAGTACCATGTTTGCATGTTATAAGTACCATGTTTACCTCTTATAAGTACCATGTTTGCGTGTTATAAGTACCATGTTTACATCTTATAAGTACCATGTTTGCGTGTTATAAGTACCATGTTTGCATCTTATTAGTACCATGTTTACGTGTTATAAGTACCATGTTTGCGTGTTATAAGTACCATGTTTGCATCTTATTAGTACCATGTTTACGTGTTATAAGTACCATGTTTACCTCTTATAAGTACCATGTTTACGTGTTATAAGTACCATGTTTGCATCTTATTAGTACCATGTTTACATCTTATTAGTACCATGTTTACGTGTTATAAGTACCATGTTTGCGTGTTATAAGTACCATGTTTGCGTGTTATAAGTACCATGTTTGCATCTTATTAGTACCATGTTTACGTGTTATAAGTACCATGTTTACCTCTTATAAGTACCATGTTTACGTGTTATAAGTACCATGGTTGCATCTTATTAGTACCATGTTTACATCTTATAAGTACCATGTTTACCTCTTATAAGTACCATGTTTACGTGTTATAAGTACCATGTTTGCATCTTATTAGTACCATGTTTACATCTTATTAGTACCATGTTTACGTGTTATAAGTACCATGTTTGCATCTTATTAGTACCATGTTTACATGTTATAAGTACCATGTTTACGTGTTATAAGTGCCATATTTACATCTTATAAGTACCATGTTTACGTGTTATAAGTGCCTTTGTTTACGTGTTATAAGTACCATGTTTACGTGTTACGAGAGGTGTTCAGTTTATTTTGTCACAAGATTGCACGATTTCTTGCTGCAAACTTTTGGTCAATTGTCTCACTCACAATACCTTTTTACAAAGCCCACGAGCTTACCGACACGCTAGTTTAGTTTGTGAAAAGTTTTCAACATGCCAAGACATAAAATAAGCGAGAGAGCGGACGGTATAATTCTCCATCTTTTGAGGAGGGGAATGACGCCGTCACTGATCAGAAATGAACTTTTGAAAGAAAATATCAGTGTCAGTGTGAGGACCATTTATCGCGTAAAGAATAACATCGGAAAAGAACGACAATTGACGAATCTAACACATGGAAAATCTGTTACGTTGAAAATCAGAAGAAGACGAACTGTAGTATCAAAACAAGAGATAGACAAAGTGAAGAAAATGATAGCAAGAATCAACCCACCGACACAACGTGAGATGAGCAATCTATTAGGAATTAGTTTGGAATCCGTAAATAACACCATAAACAGTGTTATCAAGGCAAAACTGAGAAAAAAATGTTTGGTTCATAAACTATCCCTAGAGCAGGTTGAAAAGAGGAGGAAGAGGACCTGGAGGTTGTACCTGAAGCTGTGTGCAGGGAAGTGGAAAAACTTTGTCACCACAGATGAGGCTATATTTTATCTAGGTGGAAGCTACGGAAAACGGCGAGTCTGTTATGTTAGGAAAGGACAAATTGATATGGATAAGTTGAAGGTTGTTAAACGTGACAGTTTCGCGCCTGGTTTCATGGTATGGGCAGGCGTTAGTCATTACGGAAAGACCAGTCTTAAATTCATTGATCGGAATGTGAAAATCAATGCTGATTATTACATCAAACATGTTTTGAGACCCTTTTTGAAACATGATGTTCCCAAATTATTCCCAGGGAACAAACAGAAGGACGTGGTTTTTCACCAAGATAGTGCCTCCTCTCATACTGCACGAAAGAGCGTAACATACTTAAAGCAGAACAATGTTAGATTCATTAGCCCTGAAGAATGGTTGCCGAAGTCGCCGGATGTTGCCCCTGTGGACTTTAGTGTCTGGGGGATTGTCAAGCGCCGTCTACAGAAGCGGAAAGTTACAAGTCTTAACAGTCTAAAACGTGCTCTCAAAACCGAATGGAAGGCACTAAGTCAAACTGTGATCAATAAAGCCCTTTCTTCTTGGCCTAAGCGATGTAGACTGACATATCATGCTCATGGGTCTCAAATTGAACATCTTCTGCAATGAAATTATTTTGTGATAAATTATTGTTGATTAAATACTTATTTGAAATTTGTGACAAAATAAACTGAACCCCTCTCGTATAAGTACCATGTTGGCGTGTTATAAGTACCATGTTTACGTTTATCATATCACTCTCCATTCATTTACAGAAATCTCTGGGTTTGTTAGAACCGTTTTTTTATTGAGAATATATAGTCCAGAACTTTCGTGATATTAAATGTGTTCTCGTTATTTTATCCTGAATTACATGTGAAAGAATATTTATTTTGATATCTAAGTATAATAAGTTGGCTCAGGTGATATGGGATTAGAATTTATATTTTATTTGTAGTGGAATGCTGTTGCTGTCTCTGTGAGCTGGTAGGTAATTCCTTCTGTAAATTAATTCTGCTTGTGATAAGAGACATCCAAAGACTTCTAAGCGTGATGGCACTTTCAAACAGTTATACTGGGCATGCTGTTGTTTGTGGCTTCTCTTTGTTTGCCCTGTTTATTATATCGCAGACCATAACTATCTTATCTTCTCAGCCACTTGAGCTATTGCGATGACTCATCGTCTATTTGCCTGCCTTCCTGTTTGTCTGGCTGCCCACCAACCCTCGCATCCTGCGCGAAACCTGTCAGCCATCCTGCCCACCATCCGTCCACCTTCCTTCAACCTGCTTGCCTGCATGTCCATATGGCCGAACGCCTTTACACATTCCTGCATGCCTGTCTTCCCGGCTGCCTGTCCACGCAACCACTCATCTGTCCACCCGCATGCCCACCAGCCGGACTGCCTGCCCGCCAGCCCGACCACCCTGTATCCCACCAGCCCACCCGCCCATCTACCCATCTATCTGTCTGGACATTTCTTTAGTTTCGGACAGATTTAGACTTACATGGTCAACATCTTTAAATTGACATCTAAAACCAGCGCTACATAAACGAAACTGAATCAATGCCAGGTATAAGCGATATCTCCGTTGAAAATTCTCGACACTATTTAAAGCGAAGGGGAAATATATTTCTTTCGGTGACCTTTTTCGTCATATTTAGAGCTATTGACTTTTAACTTGTGTACGTTCCTTTGAGCATAAATTACTATCCATATATGTACTAGGTAAATCTGGCCTACTTTCTGGAATACAGGTCACATGTTAACTTTATATTGGGTGTATATTTCGGTATATAGCTGGTCCATATTCTGGTATATTTATGTAGATTCGTGTATATTCGCGTATATTCCTGTATATTCCTTATATATTCACGAACATTTCTGTTCATTCTTGTATATTCTTGTATATTCTGGTTTTTAGTAGGACCGATCTCCACGATATAAAGAACTAATACACATCGCTACATTTGAGTATCTGCCAAGAGCTACACATTTACTGGCATTCACATTCATAACACGCAAATAATTCATGATGGCGGGATTACCTTCCATAATCTCAGAATAAAGAGGCAATTATTATCAGAGATTTCCTGCTTTGATTGTCTAGACAGGACATAACGTACAATACAATGGAAAGAAACCTTTGGCTGCTCAGTTTGAGTTCTCAGTATTCCTTTGTTGTGCTGTCACGCCGCTCATGATACAATGGTCTTCTAACATTCGCAAATAACAATGTAATTATGAGAAGTAGAACTGCCATGACTTGTGTTCTGAACTATGTTCACTGCCGACTTCTCAATCAGTCGACTGTCAGACAAACACGTAAAACCGCAATATGAAAATGAACGAGCATACATATCCCACGTTTGCATGAAGAATACGGTCATATAAGAACAGAAATGGCAGGATTAAGAGAGAGAGAGCGAGAGAGAGAGAGAGAGAGAGAGAGAGAGAGAGAGAGAGAGAGAGAGAGAGAGAGAGAGAGGGGGAGAGAGAGCGAGAGAGAGAGTGAGAGAGAGAGAGAGAAAGAGCGGTAGGAGAAAAGAGAAGCCAAATGAGATAAGCGAAGAGAAGAGAAGAGAGGAGAAGAGAAAAGAAGAGATAAGAAGAGAAGAAAAGAATAAAAGCCAGAATATACCAATTCGTGCATGTCTACTAATGCAGATGAGCTAAAATACATGCTCTGAAACTTTATCGCCATGAATAAGCCGCATGATGCTTATGAATAAAATGTAATCTAAACGTTATATCGCTGAGAGCATGAGCCCACCAAGCTCTGTTTTACTAAATCATACAAATGGCCAGTATTTCAGCGGTACTGACTCAAATAAATATGTGTTATCCGACGACGAGATTTGTTTTATAACCTTTGTGTTCTGCTCCAAGGAATTACCAATGTTATATCTGTGGATGTGTATTGCATAATTTATTTATTTGTAATGTGACGCCGCGTGCCATAAATCATGAAGAAATGTTTGTGATCGTTCTTGACCTGTCTCCCAATGGATGAATCCAATTTGTCAGTCAACTATATGACGCCGTAATCTATTGCGTCACATGTAGGCTGACATCACAATCATAATTGACAGAGGTATTCCATCATGAACCTGGAATAGCCCGGCAGTTGTATGAATTCTAATTTAATAAACATGGCGTTGAATATTATTAAACTAATTCAACCTATACATGTATGTGCCTCTCAAAAACCTGGTGTCCCTCAGAATACAGGTGAACATACACAATTTTCTAGAGTAATCGAAACACCTGTCATGCATTTTCCATTGGACTACTCAGATAGGCTATGTGTATTGATAGGCTAAAATGCAAAATGCTAACTTTTTGTCAGGAAGTTTCCAAGTTATTTGATGACAACTACATTTTCTGCACATTTTAACACCAGATTTTCAATAGAAACAGATGAATCTCCTCAGCATTTTAGTGACAACGGCCAGCCTTGCGTCACATATCTGTTGTACTTTTACATTCATATGCTGCTAAAGTATTCCGTAATTGGTCCTAGAGCTATTGCAACGTACCCTCGGTATAATTATCATACTAATTGCTGTCTGCATTTTGAATTTTCCTGAAAATAATACAAAGACTGGGGTTAAGACTTACATGTAAAAGAATAATACCCATTTTATCGTTTGTTGTTTAATTATGCTCTTTTACTCTCTTTCTGAAACAAACGGTTGCATAAATTGGCTGCCAATAAGTTATGGAATAAGACAACCCAGCATGCAGAGGCATGTCGGCATTTTGGGAACATCAAAGGAAACAGTTACAGAAAAAGAAAATCATTTTTATTTTAACTTGAAGATAATTTCAAAATATTGAGTAATGCTCAATTTTCTGTTGGTTTGTTGCATCTCCTCAACAGTATTAGCCAAATTCTGACACAACATTTTGAGGTGCGAGCGGATTTTCACATGTCACCTTGTTTTCATGTTAACTCCCATATAAGAATACATGTGCAAAATATAAATCTCATAGCACTGAGCAATTAAGTTATTGCTTTTTTAATATTTTGAAACTATTTTGACAGTTGCTGTCTTAGACAGAATGTGTCTTACATCACAAGGAACTTGTTTTTATTAAATTAGAAGGGTGGGAAGTGACTGACAAGGTAATAAACAACCTTCATAATACTAATAGTCCAGAAGACGTGTTACCAACATCTATCTGGTGAGCTCCGTGCCATATTTAAAATGTCACCAGAATTCTGTGGGGCACCTAACTGTATGCCATATAGGCAGCAATAGTCCCAGGTAAATTAGTTCCAAAATATTCACCAGTTTAGCTGTACTGTATGGTTACATGTACTTGAGATTCTGGGAATTGTCTCAATTCGTACCTATCTCTATTCAGTGATATCTAGTATTGTACAAATTGCTATGAATTTTGTCAAATTGTCTATGATTAAAAGTGGCTGTGTAGCTTTAATCTCTGTGTTTGTTATTATTATGAAAGATTCTCTCTCAGTGTATTTGCTGCATTAACATCCATATTGTTATGTTAATCTCGGCAGTTTTATATTCTTATGCAAAACTGCATGTTCTCAATTAATTTTTTGTGGAGATTCCAGGTCACATGTTACTTTATTATGCTAATCGTGTTGTGTTGTTTTTCTATGGTATTTGCCGACTTACGCACATCGCTCACGTTATGTCGGTCTATCTGTCACCTGCACATGCTCTTCATGCACCATGTAGTAGGTGTGTACGTTTCATTATGTAAGTATATATCAATCGATATTAGTCATCTGACTATCTTCAGAATGGTAAAGTTCTATACCACTTTCACCTTGTTGAATCTCCATTACTATGTATTTTTACAATTGAAGTCCACCAAGTTGGATGACTGTAACACATTGTTGATGAAATGATGCATAACACCCCAGGTGATTATTATATTGAGATTTTGTGCAATCTGTAATAATTCTGTATTTTGCCTGTTGTCGTATTGCAATCGTCCATTGCCCTTGGCCCACAGCATAGGATACTTTGTTACCGTTCACGGTTAGATATTTATTACTATAAATTCTCATCAATTCTGTACCCTCAAAGCCAAATGTTGCCTCTTAGTTTTGTGTCATCATCTTGGGCGTATGGAGTTCTATCAGATCTCTCAAACGATCATTGAGCATTCATTGCCATGCCTTCGTACCGCTACTGTATCAACACCGAATTGCGATTACACAGCAACCAGTCTGTCTAATCCTCGCATCGAACTTACACTGAACTGCAATTAGAACGCATGTTATCGCATTGTCGTCGCATTGCCAACATACTTGTATCGTACTGATTTCTTATTGTTATCGTACTGATTTCGCACTGTTACCACTTTACATTCGTAGTGAATGCGCACTGCCAATATACTGATTCTCGACTGCAATCGTACTGATTCGCCACCACAATCCTGCTGAATTCGAACTGCCTTCGTACCACCATCATTCCGCATTGCTGGGTGTGTCGGGAACAACGATACATATCGTTCCATGTACAATTATAAACACACACATATACACCATTATCTCTGTACAATTTTATACATAATAGATTTATTTAGTTAGTTTCCTTTTAAGGTTTTCGGTATTGTTCATTGAAGGTGACTAGTGGCAAACTCCTTAGTTTGGTAGAAGTAATCCATTTTTATGATCTCCACTCGGTAGTGGTTTATATGGGCATCTTCGCCCTGTGTATACCGAGGGAGTCATAATATAACAGAATTTACTGTTCAAATTATATAAATTTATCCTAACACCCGCAAAGCATGGACGCAGCTTAACTAGAGATGGGCGAGTCATGGCTAAAAGTGGATTCGTCAATTATTCATAATAGCCGCGATTACTACAGAAAAAGAAAACTTATTTTCGCCTAGTATGTTTATATGACGCTCGGTGAAGGTGAATCTTTAAAGTCAAGTTTTGGTAATAGGCAAGGATAATGTATTTTAGCACATTTGCATTTCTCTGGTGAACTACGGGGCATTCATGTAACTAGCAGTCATTTTTATTTAAGACAAAACTCAGATTAACATAAAGCATGGTAACATTTATTAGAGAACACGGGTCGGTGTCAATTAGCAAGTCTCATCATCATATCTGTTCTGACTTATTTAATCACCTAAAAAGATGAAAATGCTTACTTTGCAGGGTATTATATTGCTTGATGCTCAATGGTCCAAGTGCCATCACAACGCACTCAGCCTGCCAACCTGGAAGAAATAGAACAGTTAATGCAGTTAGATATATCGCTATTATTCTTACATTTACCACTGCTCTCTCATTTCTGCGTGTTGACAGAACTTAAGAGGACAAACATCTATGATTTATTATTATACAGAGGAAAATGTTCCACCAGTACTTCGAAGCATGTAAGTTTCCATGTCGTATGCAAAATAAATGGTATCATCTAAATATCAATCAATAAATGTGAATTAACGAAGGATAAAATGTTGACGTACTGTGCATGCCATGGTATAGGCTCACGTGTAAAGAGATACTTGTTTCGGTGTCATATGGTCAGCTACATGTACGGCACACATGAACGCTGTGAATCAGAAAGATGAAATACGAAAAATTGTTTTCAATATAATACATAGTATGTGAAGTATTTTGAAACGAACGACTGCGAGCCAGCTGTTCCTGCCTACCACAGAAGCAGATTCCATCCAGTATATTTTCAAAATATTCATAAGATTACCTTCCTTTACTACATACTCGATAAGCACCTGCACAGCCCACACATTATTGAACATTCAGAACAGACATGATGAGTTCAGTCGCGTGTTATACATAGCAAATATATTTCCTAATAACTTCTATTTTACTGTAGTTTTGTCTCTGCCGTGACATTACTCATCTAGCATGCCAGTATTGACATGCTTAACCAGACAAGCGATGGCGTGAAATTTGCTGTGTTAACAGACCGTGACAGTATCACATGGTCAATACAAAACACCTGGCTGATGTGATGGGTTTTATTGGAGGTCTACTTCTTACCAATTAACCCCCAGACAATGCATAGATTCATTCTATCTTTTCTGTTGCTGCTGTTAACATGTGTGGTGCGTTCTATTCTAGGATGTTTCGTGCTTTCTTCGTCTATTCGCTCAATATCCGCTGTAGATGAATTCCTTAGTGTGATGCCATCTGTCTATTTGGTGTGGTTCCACGCAGCTTCGGTATTAGTTTGCTGAGTGATCTCTCGTGTACAAGACGTTCTCTCAGTCGATGTCCAGAAGACAGATCTACACTAAACTGATATATTGCAATTGAATTTAGTTTGTTAGATCTGATGACCACCTTGTTGATATTTTCTATGAGGCTTGAAATCTAATCGGTTGAATGTGTGTCTGTTGGTAGTTGCCTTAGCGATTGACCAAAAAACGAGACAAATTAATTTATATATATACGGTGCGCACGTATGACGCAATTGAGCAGACTCAACGTACGTGCAAATAATATGCAAATATTTCCCATCGACCTTCAATGTACGTGACCAAACACCATCCACCTGTCCATGGGCATAAGCGTACAAAGTGTAATCGTATGCGAACTAAAAGGTGTATTACTTTAGTTAAATAAAGGCTGTTGTTAAACTCATCCACAATAAATCGTGCGTATTGGCGCCTCATTCTGGTGAGATCATGTGGATACCTGCTTATTTACATCCGCCATCTTGAAAATATCCAACACGTTTCACTGGCCTTCAACTCCGTCTAAGCACATTCGTGTAGGAAGAACAGTATCTCACGTGCAATGAAACCAACTATACAATGTGTTAAATCTTTCACAAATAAGTTGCCTTAGGCAAGCTGCAGTTTCCAATCAAATGAGTATTAAACCATCCTCGCGAGAGAGAGTGAGCATGCGTGTGGTCGTGCTTGCTTTCGTGCAAACGGAGACACTTGAATAAAGACCGTATCTTTCGTTGGATGCAGTAGAATAACTAACCGCGTCACCCTGGCGGCCTCTGTATTAAAGATAATAACACCCTTAATAACACCTGTATACTTCAGTAACATCTGCACTCATTTGTTAGCATCACATAATTCACATTTGCGAGTTTTACAACCGAAGCCGATCGATATCGTCGTGAAAGTGAAGCATGTGTATGGAAATAAGAAGCGAGAAAAGCGTATATCATCCACCGAAGACGTTCCATTTTTTTAGTTATCCACAATTCTAAGGGGATTACTTCACTTCAAATTAGTCCCAACACGCTGTGATCATGTAGTCGCCTAATAACATAACACCTTCAGCCTATCAGCTGAGTAGCAAACCTGAGCTGCAACAATGGCATGCTCTTAAACTATTGCATGCGCGCACAATTCGTTTACGTCTCAGTACATATAATACATAATTTCGCACATCCGGCCAATTTCGATCAGCCGCCATCTAATTGGGAACCAACTACAGGCTAAAGAGGATTGCCCATAGCAACATATTTCTGAGAATCTGTAATAACCCCGCCAGGTATCTGAAAACATCAAATTATGAGTGAAGATGGTAACGAAAATGTAATTAAGGTTTCATAACCTATTGCTCGTAATGTTAAATTAGCCCCTCCCCTATAAATAATGGTGTCATTCCCAAAGGAATTAAGGGGAATTCGATTGTGATGACATCATCGCGAATTTATTAATTATATGCAAAGTGAGAGGCGCTAAGTCTACACCTGTACGTAAATTGAATGAAGTCATGCCTGGATATATCTGCTTACAAATTGAGAGGTGCCATCATACTAGTGTATTTATGATGAATGAGCGATCTGTTTACAGCATGTGGCAGGCTATTTCCTCTGCAGATTTTGATTGGTCCAGTACATCTTAGTTCTAGGCTGGAAATGTGCACAATCCTTGTGGCACCTCATGAAAGAGTTTGACCGTGGGGAAAATTTGCTTTAGATTCACCTATTGTGGTAATAGTTGTTCTGTCAACGGTGTTCAAATACCTGACTGGGCTCATTCAGTGTTTTGATTAGGCTGATAATTGTATCAACTCGGGAGTGCCCTAGACGACTATTCCTTTTAGTATTGTCGCCTATGATTCCTGTGAGGGGTATTAAAGTTGCATGTTTGATCTATAGTTTGACTCTCTCAAGCACCTCGCTCCGGTGTTATCATTACGAACTGTTATCCATGCATATTGCCCATTGCCATGGTGATATGTATATTGTGAAAATCATAGATTGCTGATCTAACATCCTCCACAATCGTCACCATATGTAGCGAGCTCAATAAGTGACTGGAACTATATTCTGGTTTAGTCAGGCTACAAACTTACTGACACAGAAATATCAAGATGATGGTAGAAATGGGCAATAATCAGTATCTAATAATAGGAAGTCAAACGTTATATGCTTAAGTTATTGAAATAATCTGGGAAAAGTGTGCCAAAGGTTATTTGAGAAAATGTTGAAATAATTCTTGACTTATAGCCATCAAAGTCACCATAGACAACTGTGACACAATCATGTACATTGACTGGTTGACACAAATTTCAAGATAAATATATATGTACGCTGTTGAATATTTTGATGCTAATTTAACTGTTACCTGTTCCAGTCTGCGGCAATAACAGCTCGTAGACAAATTACTTTTAAAATATTCAAAAGAATATTTGATAAATTGTTAATTCACCAAAAACACAAGATTCAGACACCATGTCACTTCCGTGACTGACCTACGTATATAGGAATCTAGTGATCTAGTGACGTATTTTGATTATGACATCAGACGTGATCCCTTAATTCTCCCCCATTCTCACCGCTTTGTGACCTAATGGATAACAGTAAATAAGCATTGACTTACAAGATTGATGAATATCTGAGCACCATAACTACAACGCAATATAAACATTCCTGGCTCAATCGAGATTACCTAATTTTGTATTACCTGTGATCCTCAATGCATTTATCCATCTCAGATAGATGGATTATATAAAGAAGTCAACATTTTAGCCGTAGTTAATTCTATATAATACAACATGACGCAGATTAATTGATGCGCTAAAGGTTCCCTATGGATTTCAACTTTATTCAAGCATAAATCAGATAGTTCTACCCAGCGTGACATGCTGATAGCTCTCCGAAAGCCACTACCTGACCTCAGTGAATGAATTACTATACATGTGTGTTGTGGAAATGAAATATGACTTGTATCAATCATAAATAAGAATGATTTATGCCGCAGTAAGTTAGAAGTGTGTGGTTATTGGATATAAATATAACATTTTGATTCATTATGTGCCGTCTCAGTCTTGCTAGTTAGATAGCTAAATTTCATAGTTGTATATACAGATTTACCAAGCATAGTCATTTTCTATATCTGTATTTACTAATCCATTTGATTGATGCTATTATTTCGCTTAATACAATCACATGCCTTGGCTTGTAAAAGATGTGCTGTGGTTACTAGTAAGTATGTAATCAGTGTATGTGGCTCCATGCTGTTCATGTGGAATCCCCTTGGCTATTATGAATTAATTTATGATACCGGCTTTGTGTTATTCTGTTGTTTCATTATTTGTTTTATGGCAGTAGTGATCGGACATTGATCTACGTTTGTTTCTCATTGACCAGATTACTTATTGCAACGCATTAAAATCGGATCTTTAAGATGATATTTGAGATGGCAAAGCGTATACCGATAGGGTAAATAAAATTTCTTATACAAAGCGTTGTCTGATCAGTTTTTAGGACAAGAACATATCTATTCTCACAGCTTGAGACGCAGCAGAGTTGCCTGATTGCAAAATGCTTAGAAATTTAAATGTGTCATTTGTCATGTAATACTTTGTCACGCCATAAAAAGTGCATTCCATTGGGCACGCGCTAAAAACTACGCATGTCCATCCATATGTACATGTCCGCGTACGCGCACACTCATGCACGCACGCACGGGCATGCACGGGCGGGAGAGGGGTGAGGGCGTGTGTGTATTTAGTTAATTGAACTCGACTCCTTGTCAGACCAATGTACACATTATCACGTATTCATTGCGCCCCATTTTTATTGTTCGGCTAATATATACTAATCCCTAATAGCACTGTATTCAGACAGAGTGAGCTGATGAGGGTATTCAATGGTATGATTCAGTTTGCTCAACAATTCCACATGTACATCACTCGATCAATGTCAAAGACAGCTCTCTATGAAATTATATATGAACGGCAACATCATGTGGTTATCTGGCAATGGCACTTGGTTCGTTCGCCATCTTATATCGACTCACTTGGCGCTAAATTGTCGAGTGTGTGGCCACTGGTAGCTCATCTTCTATCGCCAGTCACTCACATTCCTGAATGATAGGGTTGAAAGCCGATAGAGTTGTACGAAGATTTATTCTCCTGGGAGAGATAGCCAGGCTGGTATATGTTACGTAAAAAGCGAGTAGCACATACTTAGTGCTCTTGACTTTCAACAGATATAAAATTATATGTAACACAACATATGAGCATATAAACATAACTGTTGTCATACTTACTGTGAAAATCACAAATATCCTTTAATAGCATTATTCGCTAACACATGAGTTGAAATTACAACTTCAGAGTTATCAATTGGCAACGACTAATCACATTTAATGACGAGTCCGGTCTGTTGCTCAAGTAGGTGACGTCATTATCAAAATGCGTCACTTGTTAGCTGATGTCACAATCGCATGACGTAGATCAGAAAGGAAAATGGCAAAGCTCCGGCGGTAACCGTTTGAAGTATATCCCTGCTAAGGCATTAAACGTTATAATGGTCGTGTCACAACACACTGTAATAAGCTGCTTAGATGACCATACACCACTTAGTGCTAATGTTCGCAACACAGAGATGGTCAGACTGATGCAGATCTAACAGCTCCAGCATATCGCGACAAGAATTAACATTTCATAACATTATCGGAACAAAACATACAATCATAGAGACATCCGATCTGTCACTCAAGTATACGACTTCATAATCAATTACGTCATGTGTAGGCTGATGTCACAATCAAAATGCATGATGAATGACACATATTGAAAAGTCCACCAAGTGTACGAATTGTATGTCTTTGATAGATTTATTATTTAATAAATATTCTATGGCAGCAACAGCGCCCAGTCAAATCAATTTCGAGATACGCTACAGCTAATCTATAGTATAGCTCCATGTATCTTGAAATGTGATTCTGAGAATTCAGTGTTCAAAGTACATAAACGACCCCAACACGCGCAAAACGTGGGCGGAACTTAGCTAGAAATGGGATGGTCATCGCAAGATATAGACCGCTTTATTGTTATTAATTGTGAACTTCATTGACTTTTTATCTTCTTCTCCTTTATATATATGAAATATATGATGTATATATATATACACCATATATTTCATGTACTCTATGCGTATGTTCTGTTTTAGCACATAATACGACATTGATCATATATGCCTACACCACGGAACATGGACATACTCTTTCTATGAAAGAGAATCCAACTCATCAGTATATAGAATCAGCAGTATTACTTTATCTTGTTTTCTGCGGGAAAGTGTCAACAGAAAGATCAATATCACTCTGATGCAGAACTTGTTTATATAAACATTCCCATGTATCCATTCATTCATTCATACAAGCTGATGCTGAAAAAGCATTTCTGTGTGTCTTGTTGCACTGTAGAGATGTGTGGATTGACTAAGTTAATCAGTCGTGTTGTCTTAGACAAACAATGCTGAAATATAATGCATGGCCTTTGTTCAATAAGAGTCATTGAAGATGAGGAGGGAGAAGTGAAGAGGACGAGGGGAGAAGATGAGGTGGAGGAAGAGGAGGAGGAGGAGGAGGAGGAGGGAGACGTGGGAAGGACGAGGGGAGAAGATGCGGCGGGGTGGGGGAGGAGGGGGAGGAACTGGAGGAGGAACTGGAGGAGGAGAACGACGAGCTGGAGGAGGAGGAGGGGTTGGAAGAGGGAAACTAACGACATATAATATATATTGCTTGACTTATATATATATATAATTTTTGTAAGGAAAATTAAACACATAAACGGTTGTGTAGATAATTTTTATTGTTATTTCTTGATTTATGTTTTAAAGACTATTCGCATGGGGTCGATTAATGTCAACTAACCTATGCTTATTTAAGGTAGATTCGAGCGCTGTCGTGCGCATGTGTGCAAAGTGCTGGTGTTAGCTAATATTGGGCCTATGAAGTAATGCTCTTAATGACAGAGATTTTTGTACTATGCGTTCCTTCCTGGAAAATGAGATGAAAAGATATAGGAAGAAAATAAAGCAACCGGATTCATCAATGTTAGTGTCATGCAGTTATCCGCTCATCTCTCCTCTATTAATCTCTGCCTCTGACCAATAATAAATTGGCCAGTCTTAATTAAGTGACTATCAAATAGCCCCTGGCCATTGTTATTTCAGTGGTCACTCGTGTCCGGCAAAGATTAATGACAGCGTGACTCAGACAATGTGGCCGGAACATTGTGTTTATCTTGTCGCGCATTCCTACACGAGATGACTTTATTTGAGATATTTAAGATAGTGATATCGCGTGACCATCGCCCGGTGGTGAGAATAAGGTGATCAGAGACAAGTTATTTCATGGTCGAGGTCTTAAAGATGTGACACGTCTGGAATTGTAAAAAAATATGAGATTGTATGTTTGTATTTGATGTTTGAAATAGCTCATCTTCCATTAGAGATTATTTGTTATTATGAATTTGAAACCCTTACTTGTCTGTCAAATAAACAAAATAGATAAAATTATATTCATTTGTTTAGGAAATCAGGGTGTAACTTATGAATCTGGTGCGCAGTACCAGAAAAAACCATCGCAGCCATATAGGTAGTGCCTGGAAAAGGCATGATTTGAATAAACGGAATGCATCCTGACTAAATAGCATTTGTTATTGCATATGTTCAGTGTGATTGGCGAAAGCGAATATTGCATTCTGGTAAGTGTATCCATTTTTCTCTCTGTTCTTTGATGTATTATACTATTGATCCGATTTCACTCAAATGCTAACACACGACCGATTATTTCTGTAAAATAGGCTTTTCCATCTTTGGCCATCGAACGAAATAATAAAATTTAGAAAAATGGATGTGATATTTGACTATTTCGGATGAACCTTGTTTTCGTTTTGTATAATTAAATGTCAAATTAAGGCATCTGGCATCTTATAATGGTATAAGGAAACAATGAAGGTTCCCTTCTCTATCGACTGCTGTCATACCCCTGATGTCATAATCAATACTGATGTACGCAGAGATTGGTCCTTAACTGACCATGAAGGATCCGACCTGTGACTTAAATCTCTGATGTCGTAATAAATTACGTCACTTGTTAGTCCATCACGAAACCGTGCGAACAATATGTCTGAATAATGAATTACGATGAATTTACAGTTAATAAAGTTATGTTGAATATTTCGAAATTAAGTTGACTGGAAGCTGTTGCTGAAAGAGGCAGCCAAATTATTGTCAGAATATACAACGTCTTACCTATATTTTTAGCCTGAAATTAGATTCTTAGAATTCACGTTTCAAATTTTTACATCGATTCCAACACACAAAAAAGTGGGCGGAGTTAAGCTAGAAATGGGCGGTGCATAGATCGAGACGAGTCCCTCTATTAGCTTTCAATGTCCAGTACAGGATGAAGGGTGACAGTATGTAAATGACCACCTAGTATCTCGTACATGGTGACGAGTATGAGTTTGTTAATGACCACTTAATGTCTCGTCCAGGATGACGAGTATGAGTTTGTGAATGACCACCTAGTGTCTCGTACAGGATGACGAGTATGAGTTTGTGAATGACCACATAGTGTCTCGTCCAGGATGACGAGTATGAGTTTGTGAATGGCCACCTAGTGTCTCGTCCAGGATGACGAGTATGAGTTTGTGAATGACCACCTAGTGTCTCTTCCAGGATGACGAGTATGAGTTTGTGAATGACCACCTAGTATCTCATCCAGGATGACGAGTATGAGTTTGTTAATGACCACTTAGTATCTCGTCCAGGATGACGAGTATAAGTTTGTCAATGACCACCTAGTGTCTCGTCCAGGATGACGAGTATGAGTTTGTGAATGACCACCTAGTGTCTCGTCCAGGATGACTAGTATGAGTTTGTGAATGACCACCTAGTGTCTCGTCCAGGATGACTAGTATGAGTTTGTGAATGACCACCTAGTGTCTCGTACAGGATGACGAGTATGAGTTTGTGAATGACCACCTAGTGTCTCGTCCAGGATGACGAGTATGAGTTTGTGAATGACCACCTAGTGTCTCGTCCAGGATGACTAGTATGAGTTTGTGAATGACCACCTCGTGTCTCGTCCAGGATGACGAGTATGAGTTTGTGAATGACCACCTAGTGTCTCGTCCAGGATGACGAGTATGAGTTTGTGAATGACCACCTAGTATCTCGTACAGGATGACTAGTATGAGTTTGTGAATGGCCACCTAGTGTCTCGTCCAGGATGACGAGTATGAGTTTGTGAATGACCACCTAGTGTCTCGTCCAGGATGACGAGTATGAGTTTGTGAATGACCACTTAGTGTCTCGTCCAGGATGACTAGTATGAGTTTGTGAATGACCACCTAGTGTCTCGTCCAGGATGACGAGTATGAGTTTGTGAATGACCACCTAGTATCTCGTCCAGGATGACGAGTATGAGTTTGTGAATGACCACTTAGTGTCTCGTCCAGGATGACGAGTATGAGTTTGTTAATGACCACTTAGTGTCTCGTCCAAGATGACGAGTATGAGTCTGTGAATGACCACCTAGTGTCTCGTCCAGGATGACTAGTATGAGTTTGTGAATGACCAGCTAGTGTCTCGTCCATGATGACTAGTATGAGTTTGTGAATGACCACCTAGTGTCTCGTCCATGATGACTAGGATGAGTTTGTGAATGACCACCTAGTGTCTCGTACAGGATGACTAGTATGAGTTTGTGAATGACCACTTAGTGTCTCGTCCAGGATCACGAGTATGAGATTGTGAATGACCACCTAGTGTCTCGTCCAGGATGACGAGTATGAGTTTGTGAATGATCACCTAGTGTCTCGTCCAGGATGACGAGTATGAGTTTGTGAATGGCCACCTAGTGTCTCGTCCAGGATGACGAGTATGAGTTTGTGAATGACCACTTAGTGTCTCGTCCAGGATGACTAGTATGAGTTTGTGAATGACCACCTAGTGTCTCGTCCAGGATGACGAGTATGAGTTTGTTAATGACCACTTAGTATCTCGTCCAGGATGACGAGTATGAGTTTGTGAATGACCACCTAGTGTCTCGTCCAGGATGACGAGTATGAGTTTGTGAATGACCACCTAGTGTTTCGTCCAGGATGACGAGTATGAGTTTGTGAATGACCACCTAGTGTCTCGTCCAGGATGACTAGTATGAGTTTGTGAATGACCACCTAGTGTCTCGTCCAGGATGACTAGTATGAGTTTGTGAATGACCACCTAGTGTCTCGTCCAGGATGACTAGTATGAGTTTGTGAATTACCACCTAGTGTCTCGTCCAGGATGACGAGTATGAGTTTGTGAATGAACACCTAGTGTTTCGTCCAGGATGACGAGTATGAGGTTGTGAATGACCACCTAGTGTCTCGTCCAGGATGACGAGTATGAGTTTGTGAATGGCCACCTAGTATCTCGTCCAGGATGACGAGTATGAGTTTGTGAATGACCACCTAGTATCTCGTCCAGGATGACGAGTATGAGTTTGTGAATGACCACCTAGTGTCTCGTCCAGGATGACGAGTATGAGTTTGTGAATGACCACCTAGTGTCTCGTACAGGATGACTAGTATGAGTTTGTGAATGACCACCTAGTGTCTCGTACAGGATGAGGAGTATGAGTTTGTGAATGACCACCTAGTGTCTCGTCCAGGATGACGAGTATGAGTTTGTGAATGACCACCTAGTGTCTCGTCCAGGATGACGAGTATGAGTTTGTGAATGACCACCTAGTGTCTCGTCCAGGATGACGAGTATGAGTTTCTGAATGACCACTTAGTGTCCCGTCCAGGATGACTAGTATGAGTTTGTGAATGACCACCTAGTGTCTCGTCCAGGATGACTAGTATGAGTTTATGAATGACCACCTAGTGTCTCGTCCAGGATGACGAGTATGAGTTTGTGAATGACCACTTAGTGTCTCGTCCAGGATGATGAGTATGAGTTTGTGAATGACCACTTAGTGTCTCGTCCAGGATGACGAGTATGAGTTTGTTAATGACCACTTAGTGTCTCGTCCAGGATGACGAGTATGAGTTTGTTTAAGAGCACCTAGTGTCTCGTACAGGATGACTAGTATGAGTTTGTGAATGACCACTTAGTGTCTCGTCCAGGATGACGAGTATGAGTTTGTGAATGACCACCTAGTGTCTCGTCCAGGATGACGAGTATGAGTTTGTTAATGACCACTTAGTGTCTCGTACAGGATGACTAGTATGAGTTTGTTAATGACCACTTAGTGTCTCGTACAAGATGACGAGTATGAGTTTGTGAATGACCACCTAGTGTCTCGTCCAGGATGACGAGTATGAGTTTGTGAATGACCACCTAGTGTCTCATCCAGGATGACGAGTATGAGTTTGTGAATGACCACCTAGTGTCTCGTCCAGGATGACGAATATGAGTTTGTGAATGGCCACCTAGTATCTCGTCCAGGATGACGAGTATGAGTTTGTGAATGCCCACCTAGTGTCTCGTCCAGGATGACGAGTATGAGTTTGTGAATGACCACTTAGTGTCTCGTCCAGGATGACGAGTATGAGTTTGTTTATGACCACTTAGTGTCTCGTACAGGATGACTAGTATGAGTTTGTTAATGACCACTTAGTGTCTCGTACAGGATAACGAGTATGAGTTTGTGAATGACCACCTAGTGTCTCGTCCAGGATGACGAGTATGAGTTTGTGAATGACAACCTAGTGTCTCATACAGGATGACTAGTATGAGTTTGTGAATGACCACCTAGTGTCTCGTACAGGATGAGGAGTATGAGTTTGTGAATGACCACCTAGTGTCTCGTCCAGGATGACGAGTATGAGTTTGTGAATGACCACCTAGTGTCTCGTCCAGGATGACGAGTATGAGTTTGTGAATGACCACCTAGTGTCTCGTCCAGGATGACGAGTATGAGTTTCTGAATGACCACTTAGTGTCCCGTCCAGGATGACTAGTATGAGTTTGTGAATGACCACCTAGTGTCTCGTCCAGGATGACTAGTATGAGTTTGTGAATGACCACCTAGTGTCTCGTCCAGGATGACGAGTATGAGTTTGTGAATGACCACTTAGTGTCTCGTCCAGGATGATGAGTATGAGTTTGTGAATGACCACTTAGTGTCTCGTCCAGGATGACGAGTATGAGTTTGTTAATGACCACTTAGTGTCTCGTCCAGGATGACGAGTATGAGTTTGTTAATGAGCACCTAGTGTCTCGTACAGGATGACTAGTATGAGTTTGTGAATGACCACTTAGTGTCTCGTCCAGGATGACGAGTATGAGTTTGTGAATGACCACCTAGTGTCTCGTCCAGGATGACGAGTATGAGTTTGTTAATGACCACTTAGTGTCTCGTACAGGATGACTAGTATGAGTTTGTTAATGACCACTTAGTGTCTCGTACAAGATGACGAGTATGAGTTTGTGAATGACCACCTAGTGTCTCGTCCAGGATGACGAGTATGAGTTTGTGAATGACCACCTAGTGTCTCGTCCAGGATGACGAGTATGAGTTTGTGAATGACCACCTAGTGTCTCGTCCAGGATGACGAATATGAGTTTGTGAATGGCCACCTAGTATCTCGTCCAGGATGACGAGTATGAGTTTGTGAATGCCCACCTAGTGTCTCGTCCAGGATGACGAGTATGAGTTTGTGAATGACCACTTAGTGTCTCGTCCAGGATGACGAGTATGAGTTTGTTTATGACCACTTAGTGTCTCGTACAGGATGACTAGTATGAGTTTGTTAATGACCACTTAGTGTCTCGTACAGGATAACGAGTATGAGTTTGTGAATGACCACCTAGTGTCTCGTCCAGGATGACGAGTATGGGTTTGTGAATGACCACCTAGTGTCTCGTCCAGGATGACGAGTATGAGTTTGTGAATGACCACCTAGTGTCTCGTCCAGGATGACGAGTATGAGTTTGTGAATGACCACCTAGTGTCTCGTCCAGGATGACGAGTATGAGTTTGTGAATGGCCACCTAGTGTCTCGTCCAGGATGACGAGTATGAGTTTGTGAATGACCACTTAGTGTCTCGTCCAGGATGACTAGTATGAGTTTGTGAATGACCACCTAGTGTCTCGTCCAGGATGACGAGTATGAGTTTGTTAATGACCACTTAGTGTCTCGTCCAGGATGACGAGTATGAGTTTGTGAATGACCACTTAGTGTCTCGTCCAGGATGACGAGTATGAGTTTGTGAATGACCACTTAGTATCTCGTCCAGCATGACGAGTATGAGTTTGTGAATGACCACTTAGTGTCTCGTCCAGGATGACGAGTATGTGTTTGTTAATGACCACTTAGTATCTCGTCCAGGATGACGAGTATGAGTTTGTGAATGGCCACCTAGTGTCTCGTCCAGGATGACGAGTATGAGTTTGTGAATGACCACTTAGTGTCTCGTCCAGGATGACTAGTATGAGTTTGTGAATGACCACCTAGTGTCTCGTCCAGGATGACGAGTATGAGTTTGTTAATGACCACTTAGTGTCTCGTCCAGGATGACGAGTATGAGTTTGTGAATGACCACTTAGTGTCTCGTCCAGGATGACGAGTATGAGTTTGTGAATGACCACTTAGTATCTCGTCCAGCATGACGAGTATGAGTTTGTGAATGACCACTTAGTGTCTCGTCCAGGATGACGAGTATGTGTTTGTTAATGACCACTTAGTATCTCGTCCAGGATGACGAGTATGAGTTTGTGAATGACCACTTAGTGTCTCGTCCAGGATGACGAGTATGAGTTTGTTAATGACCACTTAGTATCTCGTCCAGGATGACGAGTATGAGTTTGTGAATGACCACCTAGTGTCTCGTCCAGGATGACGAGTATGAGTTTGTGAATGACCACCTAGTGTTTCGTCCAGGATGACGAGTATGAGTTTGTGAATGACCACCTAGTGTCTCGTCCAGGATGACTAGTATGAGTTTGTGAATGACCACCTAGTGTCTCGTCCAGGATGACTAGTATGAGTTTGTGAATGACCACCTAGTGTCTCGTCCAGGATGACTAGTATGAGTTTGTGAATTACCACCTAGTGTCTCGTCCAGGATGACGAGTATGAGTTTGTGAATGAACACCTAGTGTTTCGTCCAGGATGACGAGTATGAGGTTGTGAATGACCACCTAGTGTCTCGTCCAGGATGACGAGTATGAGTTTGTGAATGGCCACCTAGTATCTCGTCCAGGATGACGAGTATGAGTTTGTGAATGACCACCTAGTATCTCGTCCAGGATGACGAGTATGAGTTTGTGAATGACCACCTAGTGTCTCGTCCAGGATGACGAGTATGAGTTTGTGAATGACCACCTAGTGTCTCGTACAGGATGACTAGTATGAGTTTGTGAATGACCACCTAGTGTCTCGTACAGGATGAGGAGTATGAGTTTGTGAATGACCACCTAGTGTCTCGTCCAGGATGACGAGTATGAGTTTGTGAATGACCACCTAGTGTCTCGTCCAGGATGACGAGTATGAGTTTGTGAATGACCACCTAGTGTCTCGTCCAGGATGACGAGTATGAGTTTCTGAATGACCACTTAGTGTCCCGTCCAGGATGACTAGTATGAGTTTGTGAATGACCACCTAGTGTCTCGTCCAGGATGACTAGTATGAGTTTGTGAATGACCACCTAGTGTCTCGTCCAGGATGACGAGTATGAGTTTGTGAATGACCACTTAGTGTCTCGTCCAGGATGATGAGTATGAGTTTGTGAATGACCACTTAGTGTCTCGTCCAGGATGACGAGTATGAGTTTGTTAATGACCACTTAGTGTCTCGTCCAGGATGACGAGTATGAGTTTGTTAATGAGCACCTAGTGTCTCGTACAGGATGACTAGTATGAGTTTGTGAATGACCACTTAGTGTCTCGTCCAGGATGACGAGTATGAGTTTGTGAATGACCACCTAGTGTCTCGTCCAGGATGACGAGTATGAGTTTGTTAATGACCACTTAGTGTCTCGTACAGGATGACTAGTATGAGTTTGTTAATGACCACTTAGTGTCTCGTACAAGATGACGAGTATGAGTTTGTGAATGACCACCTAGTGTCTCGTCCAGGATGACGAGTATGAGTTTGTGAATGACCACCTAGTGTCTCGTCCAGGATGACGAGTATGAGTTTGTGAATGACCACCTAGTGTCTCGTCCAGGATGACGAATATGAGTTTGTGAATGGCCACCTAGTATCTCGTCCAGGATGACGAGTATGAGTTTGTGAATGCCCACCTAGTGTCTCGTCCAGGATGACGAGTATGAGTTTGTGAATGACCACTTAGTGTCTCGTCCAGGATGACGAGTATGAGTTTGTTTATGACCACTTAGTGTCTCGTACAGGATGACTAGTATGAGTTTGTTAATGACCACTTAGTGTCTCGTACAGGATAACGAGTATGAGTTTGTGAATGACCACCTAGTGTCTCGTCCAGGATGACGAGTATGGGTTTGTGAATGACCACCTAGTGTCTCGTCCAGGATGACGAGTATGAGTTTGTGAATGACCACCTAGTGTCTCGTACAGGATGACTAGTATGAGTTTGTGAATGACCACCTAGTGTCTCGTACAGGATGAGGAGTATGAGTTTGTGAATGACCACCTAGTGTCTCGTCCAGGATGACGAGTATGAGTTTGTGAATGACCACCTAGTGTCTCGTCCAGGATGACGAGTATGAGTTTGTGAATGACCACCTAGTGTCTCGTCCAGGATGACGAGTATGAGTTTCTGAATGACCACTTAGTGTCCCGTCCAGGATGACTAGTATGAGTTTGTGAATGACCACCTAGTGTCTCGTCCAGGATGACTAGTATGAGTTTGTGAATGACCACCTAGTGTCTCGTCCAGGATGACGAGTATGAGTTTGTGAATGACCACTTAGTGTCTCGTCCAGGATGATGAGTATGAGTTTGTGAATGACCACTTAGTGTCTCGTCCAGGATGACGAGTATGAGTTTGTTAATGACCACTTAGTGTCTCGTCCAGGATGACGAGTATGAGTTTGTTAATGAGCACCTAGTGTCTCGTACAGGATGACTAGTATGAGTTTGTGAATGACCACTTAGTGTCTCGTCCAGGATGACGAGTATGAGTTTGTGAATGACCACCTAGTGTCTCGTCCAGGATGACGAGTATGAGTTTGTTAATGACCACTTAGTGTCTCGTACAGGATGACTAGTATGAGTTTGTTAATGACCACTTAGTGTCTCGTACAAGATGACGAGTATGAGTTTGTGAATGACCACTTAGTGTCTCGTCCAGGATGACGAGTATGTGTTTGTTAATGACCACTTAGTATCTCGTCCAGGATGACGAGTATGAGTTTGTGAATGGCCACCTAGTGTCTCGTCCAGGATGACGAGTATGAGTTTGTGAATGACCACTTAGTGTCTCGTCCAGGATGACTAGTATGAGTTTGTGAATGACCACCTAGTGTCTCGTCCAGGATGACGAGTATGAGTTTGTTAATGACCACTTAGTGTCTCGTCCAGGATGACGAGTATGAGTTTGTGAATGACCACTTAGTGTCTCGTCCAGGATGACGAGTATGAGTTTGTGAATGACCACTTAGTATCTCGTCCAGCATGACGAGTATGAGTTTGTGAATGACCACTTAGTGTCTCGTCCAGGATGACGAGTATGTGTTTGTTAATGACCACTTAGTATCTCGTCCAGGATGACGAGTATGAGTTTGTGAATGGCCACCTAGTGTCTCGTCCAGGATGACGAGTATGAGTTTGTGAATGACCACTTAGTGTCTCGTCCAGGATGACTAGTATGAGTTTGTGAATGACCACCTAGTGTCTCGTCCAGGATGACGAGTATGAGTTTGTTAATGACCACTTAGTGTCTCGTCCAGGATGACGAGTATGAGTTTGTGAATGACCACTTAGTGTCTCGTCCAGGATGACGAGTATGAGTTTGTGAATGACCACTTAGTATCTCGTCCAGCATGACGAGTATGAGTTTGTGAATGACCACTTAGTGTCTCGTCCAGGATGACGAGTATGTGTTTGTTAATGACCACTTAGTATCTCGTCCAGGATGACGAGTATGAGTTTGTGAATGACCACTTAGTGTCTCGTCCAGGATGACGAGTATGAGTTTGTTAATGACCACTTAGTATCTCGTCCAGGATGACGAGTATGAGTTTGTGAATGACCACCTAGTGTCTCGTCCAGGATGACGAGTATGAGTTTGTGAATGACCACCTAGTGTTTCGTCCAGGATGACGAGTATGAGTTTGTGAATGACCACCTAGTGTCTCGTCCAGGATGACTAGTATGAGTTTGTGAATGACCACCTAGTGTCTCGTCCAGGATGACTAGTATGAGTTTGTGAATGACCACCTAGTGTCTCGTCCAGGATGACTAGTATGAGTTTGTGAATTACCACCTAGTGTCTCGTCCAGGATGACGAGTATGAGTTTGTGAATGAACACCTAGTGTTTCGTCCAGGATGACGAGTATGAGGTTGTGAATGACCACCTAGTGTCTCGTCCAGGATGACGAGTATGAGTTTGTGAATGGCCACCTAGTATCTCGTCCAGGATGACGAGTATGAGTTTGTGAATGACCACCTAGTATCTCGTCCAGGATGACGAGTATGAGTTTGTGAATGACCACCTAGTGTCTCGTCCAGGATGACGAGTATGAGTTTGTGAATGACCACCTAGTGTCTCGTACAGGATGACTAGTATGAGTTTGTGAATGACCACCTAGTGTCTCGTACAGGATGAGGAGTATGAGTTTGTGAATGACCACCTAGTGTCTCGTCCAGGATGACGAGTATGAGTTTGTGAATGACCACCTAGTGTCTCGTCCAGGATGACGAGTATGAGTTTGTGAATGACCACCTAGTGTCTCGTCCAGGATGACGAGTATGAGTTTCTGAATGACCACTTAGTGTCCCGTCCAGGATGACTAGTATGAGTTTGTGAATGACCACCTAGTGTCTCGTCCAGGATGACTAGTATGAGTTTGTGAATGACCACCTAGTGTCTCGTCCAGGATGACGAGTATGAGTTTGTGAATGACCACTTAGTGTCTCGTCCAGGATGATGAGTATGAGTTTGTGAATGACCACTTAGTGTCTCGTCCAGGATGACGAGTATGAGTTTGTTAATGACCACTTAGTGTCTCGTCCAGGATGACGAGTATGAGTTTGTTAATGAGCACCTAGTGTCTCGTACAGGATGACTAGTATGAGTTTGTGAATGACCACTTAGTGTCTCGTCCAGGATGACGAGTATGAGTTTGTGAATGACCACCTAGTGTCTCGTCCAGGATGACGAGTATGAGTTTGTTAATGACCACTTAGTGTCTCGTACAGGATGACTAGTATGAGTTTGTTAATGACCACTTAGTGTCTCGTACAAGATGACGAGTATGAGTTTGTGAATGACCACCTAGTGTCTCGTCCAGGATGACGAGTATGAGTTTGTGAATGACCACCTAGTGTCTCGTCCAGGATGACGAGTATGAGTTTGTGAATGACCACCTAGTGTCTCGTCCAGGATGACGAATATGAGTTTGTGAATGGCCACCTAGTATCTCGTCCAGGATGACGAGTTTGAGTTTGTGAATGCCCACCTAGTGTCTCGTCCAGGATGACGAGTATGAGTTTCTGAATGACCACTTAGTGTCCCGTCCAGGATGACTAGTATGAGTTTGTGAATGACCACCTAGTGTCTCGTCCAGGATGACTAGTATGAGTTTGTGAATGACCACCTAGTGTCTCGTCCAGGATGACGAGTATGAGTTTGTGAATGACCACTTAGTGTCTCGTCCAGGATGATGAGTATGAGTTTGTGAATGACCACTTAGTGTCTCGTCCAGGATGACGAGTATGAGTTTGTTAATGACCACTTAGTGTCTCGTCCAGGATGACGAGTATGAGTTTGTTAATGAGCACCTAGTGTCTCGTACAGGATGACTAGTATGAGTTTGTGAATGACCACTTAGTGTCTCGTCCAGGATGACGAGTATGAGTTTGTGAATGACCACCTAGTGTCTCGTCCAGGATGACGAGTATGAGTTTGTTAATGACCACTTAGTGTCTCGTACAGGATGACTAGTATGAGTTTGTTAATGACCACTTAGTGTCTCGTACAAGATGACGAGTATGAGTTTGTGAATGACCACCTAGTGTCTCGTCCAGGATGACGAGTATGAGTTTGTGAATGACCACCTAGTGTCTCGTCCAGGATGACGAGTATGAGTTTGTGAATGACCACCTAGTGTCTCGTCCAGGATGACGAATATGAGTTTGTGAATGGCCACCTAGTATCTCGTCCAGGATGACGAGTATGAGTTTGTGAATGCCCACCTAGTGTCTCGTCCAGGATGACGAGTATGAGTTTGTGAATGACCACTTAGTGTCTCGTCCAGGATGACGAGTATGAGTTTGTTTATGACCACTTAGTGTCTCGTACAGGATGACTAGTATGAGTTTGTTAATGACCACTTAGTGTCTCGTACAGGATAACGAGTATGAGTTTGTGAATGACCACCTAGTGTCTCGTCCAGGATGACGAGTATGGGTTTGTGAATGACCACCTAGTGTCTCGTCCAGGATGACTAGTATGAGTTTGTGAATGACCACCTAGTGTCTCGTCCAGGATGACGAGTATGAGTTTGTTAATGACCACTTAGTGTCTCGTCCAGGATGACGAGTATGAGTTTGTGAATGACCACTTAGTGTCTCGTCCAGGATGACGAGTATGAGTTTGTGAATGACCACTTAGTATCTCGTCCAGCATGACGAGTATGAGTTTGTGAATGACCACTTAGTGTCTCGTCCAGGATGACGAGTATGTGTTTGTTAATGACCACTTAGTATCTCGTCCAGGATGACGAGTATGAGTTTGTGAATGGCCACCTAGTGTCTCGTCCAGGATGACGAGTATGAGTTTGTGAATGACCACTTAGTGTCTCGTCCAGGATGACTAGTATGAGTTTGTGAATGACCACCTAGTGTCTCGTCCAGGATGACGAGTATGAGTTTGTTAATGACCACTTAGTGTCTCGTCCAGGATGACGAGTATGAGTTTGTGAATGACCACTTAGTGTCTCGTCCAGGATGACGAGTATGAGTTTGTGAATGACCACTTAGTATCTCGTCCAGCATGACGAGTATGAGTTTGTGAATGACCACTTAGTGTCTCGTCCAGGATGACGAGTATGTGTTTGTTAATGACCACTTAGTATCTCGTCCAGGATGACGAGTATGAGTTTGTGAATGACCACTTAGTGTCTCGTCCAGGATGACGAGTATGAGTTTGTTAATGACCACTTAGTATCTCGTCCAGGATGACGAGTATGAGTTTGTGAATGACCACCTAGTGTCTCGTCCAGGATGACGAGTATGAGTTTGTGAATGACCACCTAGTGTTTCGTCCAGGATGACGAGTATGAGTTTGTGAATGACCACCTAGTGTCTCGTCCAGGATGACTAGTATGAGTTTGTGAATGACCACCTAGTGTCTCGTCCAGGATGACTAGTATGAGTTTGTGAATGACCACCTAGTGTCTCGTCCAGGATGACTAGTATGAGTTTGTGAATTACCACCTAGTGTCTCGTCCAGGATGACGAGTATGAGTTTGTGAATGAACACCTAGTGTTTCGTCCAGGATGACGAGTATGAGGTTGTGAATGACCACCTAGTGTCTCGTCCAGGATGACGAGTATGAGTTTGTGAATGGCCACCTAGTATCTCGTCCAGGATGACGAGTATGAGTTTGTGAATGACCACCTAGTATCTCGTCCAGGATGACGAGTATGAGTTTGTGAATGACCACCTAGTGTCTCGTCCAGGATGACGAGTATGAGTTTGTGAATGACCACCTAGTGTCTCGTACAGGATGACTAGTATGAGTTTGTGAATGACCACCTAGTGTCTCGTACAGGATGAGGAGTATGAGTTTGTGAATGACCACCTAGTGTCTCGTCCAGGATGACGAGTATGAGTTTGTGAATGACCACCTAGTGTCTCGTCCAGGATGACGAGTATGAGTTTGTGAATGACCACCTAGTGTCTCGTCCAGGATGACGAGTATGAGTTTCTGAATGACCACTTAGTGTCCCGTCCAGGATGACTTGTATGAGTTTGTGAATGACCACCTAGTGTCTCGTCCAGGATGACTAGTATGAGTTTGTGAATGACCACCTAGTGTCTCGTCCAGGATGACGAGTATGAGTTTGTGAATGACCACTTAGTGTCTCGTCCAGGATGATGAGTATGAGTTTGTGAATGACCACTTAGTGTCTCGTCCAGGATGACGAGTATGAGTTTGTTAATGACCACTTAGTGTCTCGTCCAGGATGACGAGTATGAGTTTGTTAATGAGCACCTAGTGTCTCGTACAGGATGACTAGTATGAGTTTGTGAATGACCACTTAGTGTCTCGTCCAGGATGACGAGTATGAGTTTGTGAATGACCACCTAGTGTCTCGTCCAGGATGACGAGTATGAGTTTGTTAATGACCACTTAGTGTCTCGTACAGGATGACTAGTATGAGTTTGTTAATGACCACTTAGTGTCTCGTACAAGATGACGAGTATGAGTTTGTGAATGACCACCTAGTGTCTCGTCCAGGATGACGAGTATGAGTTTGTGAATGACCACCTAGTGTCTCGTCCAGGATGACGAGTATGAGTTTGTGAATGACCACCTAGTGTCTCGTCCAGGATGACGAATATGAGTTTGTGAATGGCCACCTAGTATCTCGTCCAGGATGACGAGTATGAGTTTGTGAATGCCCACCTAGTGTCTCGTCCAGGATGACGAGTATGAGTTTGTGAATGACCACTTAGTGTCTCGTCCAGGATGACGAGTATGAGTTTGTTTATGACCACTTAGTGTCTCGTACAGGATGACTAGTATGAGTTTGTTAATGACCACTTAGTGTCTCGTACAGGATAACGAGTATGAGTTTGTGAATGACCACCTAGTGTCTCGTCCAGGATGACGAGTATGGGTTTGTGAATGACCACCTAGTGTCTCGTCCAGGATGACGAGTATGAGTTTGTGAATGACCACCTAGTGTCTCGTACAGGATGACTAGTATGAGTTTGTGAATGACCACCTAGTGTCTCGTACAGGATGAGGAGTATGAGTTTGTGAATGACCACCTAGTGTCTCGTCCAGGATGACGAGTATGAGTTTGTGAATGACCACCTAGTGTCTCGTCCAGGATGACGAGTATGAGTTTGTGAATGACCACCTAGTGTCTCGTCCAGGATGACGAGTATGAGTTTCTGAATGACCACTTAGTGTCCCGTCCAGGATGACTAGTATGAGTTTGTGAATGACCACCTAGTGTCTCGTCCAGGATGACTAGTATGAGTTTGTGAATGACCACCTAGTGTCTCGTCCAGGATGACGAGTATGAGTTTGTGAATGACCACTTAGTGTCTCGTCCAGGATGATGAGTATGAGTTTGTGAATGACCACTTAGTGTCTCGTCCAGGATGACGAGTATGAGTTTGTTAATGACCACTTAGTGTCTCGTCCAGGATGACGAGTATGAGTTTGTTAATGAGCACCTAGTGTCTCGTACAGGATGACTAGTATGAGTTTGTGAATGACCACTTAGTGTCTCGTCCAGGATGACGAGTATGTGTTTGTTAATGACCACTTAGTATCTCGTCCAGGATGACGAGTATGAGTTTGTGAATGGCCACCTAGTGTCTCGTCCAGGATGACGAGTATGAGTTTGTGAATGACCACTTAGTGTCTCGTCCAGGATGACTAGTATGAGTTTGTGAATGACCACCTAGTGTCTCGTCCAGGATGACGAGTATGAGTTTGTTAATGACCACTTAGTGTCTCGTCCAGGATGACGAGTATGAGTTTGTGAATGACCACTTAGTGTCTCGTCCAGGATGACGAGTATGAGTTTGTGAATGACCACTTAGTATCTCGTCCAGCATGACGAGTATGAGTTTGTGAATGACCACTTAGTGTCTCGTCCAGGATGACGAGTATGTGTTTGTTAATGACCACTTAGTATCTCGTCCAGGATGACGAGTATGAGTTTGTGAATGACCACTTAGTGTCTCGTCCAGGATGACGAGTATGAGTTTGTTAATGACCACTTAGTATCTCGTCCAGGATGACGAGTATGAGTTTGTGAATGACCACCTAGTGTCTCGTCCAGGATGACGAGTATGAGTTTGTGAATGACCACCTAGTGTTTCGTCCAGGATGACGAGTATGAGTTTGTGAATGACCACCTAGTGTCTCGTCCAGGATGACTAGTATGAGTTTGTGAATGACCACCTAGTGTCTCGTCCAGGATGACTAGTATGAGTTTGTGAATGACCACCTAGTGTCTCGTCCAGGATGACTAGTATGAGTTTGTGAATTACCACCTAGTGTCTCGTCCAGGATGACGAGTATGAGTTTGTGAATGAACACCTAGTGTTTCGTCCAGGATGACGAGTATGAGGTTGTGAATGACCACCTAGTGTCTCGTCCAGGATGACGAGTATGAGTTTGTGAATGGCCACCTAGTATCTCGTCCAGGATGACGAGTATGAGTTTGTGAATGACCACCTAGTATCTCGTCCAGGATGACGAGTATGAGTTTGTGAATGACCACCTAGTGTCTCGTCCAGGATGACGAGTATGAGTTTGTGAATGACCACCTAGTGTCTCGTACAGGATGACTAGTATGAGTTTGTGAATGACCACCTAGTGTCTCGTACAGGATGAGGAGTATGAGTTTGTGAATGACCACCTAGTGTCTCGTCCAGGATGACGAGTATGAGTTTGTGAATGACCACCTAGTGTCTCGTCCAGGATGACGAGTATGAGTTTGTGAATGACCACCTAGTGTCTCGTCCAGGATGACGAGTATGAGTTTCTGAATGACCACTTAGTGTCCCGTCCAGGATGACTAGTATGAGTTTGTGAATGACCACCTAGTGTCTCGTCCAGGATGACTAGTATGAGTTTGTGAATGACCACCTAGTGTCTCGTCCAGGATGACGAGTATGAGTTTGTGAATGACCACTTAGTGTCTCGTCCAGGATGATGAGTATGAGTTTGTGAATGACCACTTAGTGTCTCGTCCAGGATGACGAGTATGAGTTTGTTAATGACCACTTAGTGTCTCGTCTAGGATGACGAGTATGAGTTTGTTAATGAGCACCTAGTGTCTCGTACAGGATGACTAGTATGAGTTTGTGAATGACCACTTAGTGTCTCGTCCAGGATGACGAGTATGAGTTTGTGAATGACCACCTAGTGTCTCGTCCAGGATGACGAGTATGAGTTTGTTAATGACCACTTAGTGTCTCGTACAGGATGACTAGTATGAGTTTGTTAATGACCACTTAGTGTCTCGTACAAGATGACGAGTATGAGTTTGTGAATGACCACCTAGTGTCTCGTCCAGGATGACGAGTATGAGTTTGTGAATGACCACCTAGTGTCTCGTCCAGGATGACGAGTATGAGTTTGTGAATGACCACCTAGTGTCTCGTCCAGGATGACGAATATGAGTTTGTGAATGGCCACCTAGTATCTCGTCCAGGATGACGAGTATGAGTTTGTGAATGCCCACCTAGTGTCTCGTCCAGGATGACGAGTATGAGTTTGTGAATGACCACTTAGTGTCTCGTCCAGGATGACGAGTATGAGTTTGTTTATGACCACTTAGTGTCTCGTACAGGATGACTAGTATGAGTTTGTTAATGACCACTTAGTGTCTCGTACAGGATAACGAGTATGAGTTTGTGAATGACCACCTAGTGTCTCGTCCAGGATGACGAGTATGGGTTTGTGAATGACCACCTAGTGTCTCGTCCAGGATGACGAGTATGAGTTTGTGAATGACCACCTAGTGTCTCGTACAGGATGACTAGTATGAGTTTGTGAATGACCACCTAGTGTCTCGTACAGGATGAGGAGTATGAGTTTGTGAATGACCACCTAGTGTCTCGTCCAGGATGACGAGTATGAGTTTGTGAATGACCACCTAGTGTCTCGTCCAGGATGACGAGTATGAGTTTGTGAATGACCACCTAGTGTCTCGTCCAGGATGACGAGTATGAGTTTCTGAATGACCACTTAGAGTCCCGTCCAGGATGACTAGTATGAGTTTGTGAATGACCACCTAGTGTCTCGTCCAGGATGACTAGTATGAGTTTGTGAATGACCACCTAGTGTCTCGTCCAGGATGACGAGTATGAGTTTGTGAATGACCACTTAGTGTCTCGTCCAGGATGATGAGTATGAGTTTGTGAATGACCACTTAGTGTCTCGTCCAGGATGACGAGTATGAGTTTGTTAATGACCACTTAGTGTCTCGTCCAGGATGACGAGTATGAGTTTGTTAATGAGCACCTAGTGTCTCGTACAGGATGACTAGTATGAGTTTGTGAATGACCACTTAGTGTCTCGTCCAGGATGACGAGTATGAGTTTGTGAATGACCACCTAGTGTCTCGTCCAGGATGACGAGTATGAGTTTGTTAATGACCACTTAGTGTCTCGTACAGGATGACTAGTATGAGTTTGTTAATGACCACTTAGTGTCTCGTACAAGATGACGAGTATGAGTTTGTGAATGACCACTTAGTGTCTCGTCCAGGATGACGAGTATGTGTTTGTTAATGACCACTTAGTATCTCGTCCAGGATGACGAGTATGAGTTTGTGAATGGCCACCTAGTGTCTCGTCCAGGATGACGAGTATGAGTTTGTGAATGACCACTTAGTGTCTCGTCCAGGATGACTAGTATGAGTTTGTGAATGACCACCTAGTGTCTCGTCCAGGATGACGAGTATGAGTTTGTTAATGACCACTTAGTGTCTCGTCCAGGATGACGAGTATGAGTTTGTGAATGACCACTTAGTGTCTCGTCCAGGATGACGAGTATGAGTTTGTGAATGACCACTTAGTATCTCGTCCAGCATGACGAGTATGAGTTTGTGAATGACCACTTAGTGTCTCGTCCAGGATGACGAGTATGTGTTTGTTAATGACCACTTAGTATCTCGTCCAGGATGACGAGTATGAGTTTGTGAATGGCCACCTAGTGTCTCGTCCAGGATGACGAGTATGAGTTTGTGAATGACCACTTAGTGTCTCGTCCAGGATGACTAGTATGAGTTTGTGAATGACCACCTAGTGTCTCGTCCAGGATGACGAGTATGAGTTTGTTAATGACCACTTAGTGTCTCGTCCAGGATGACGAGTATGAGTTTGTGAATGACCACTTAGTGTCTCGTCCAGGATGACGAGTATGAGTTTGTGAATGACCACTTAGTATCTCGTCCAGCATGACGAGTATGAGTTTGTGAATGACCACTTAGTGTCTCGTCCAGGATGACGAGTATGTGTTTGTTAATGACCACTTAGTATCTCGTCCAGGATGACGAGTATGAGTTTGTGAATGACCACTTAGTGTCTCGTCCAGGATGACGAGTATGAGTTTGTTAATGACCACTTAGTATCTCGTCCAGGATGACGAGTATGAGTTTGTGAATGACCACCTAGTGTCTCGTCCAGGATGACGAGTATGAGTTTGTGAATGACCACCTAGTGTTTCGTCCAGGATGACGAGTATGAGTTTGTGAATGACCACCTAGTGTCTCGTCCAGGATGACTAGTATGAGTTTGTGAATGACCACCTAGTGTCTCGTCCAGGATGACTAGTATGAGTTTGTGAATGACCACCTAGTGTCTCGTCCAGGATGACTAGTATGAGTTTGTGAATTACCACCTAGTGTCTCGTCCAGGATGACGAGTATGAGTTTGTGAATGAACACCTAGTGTTTCGTCCAGGATGACGAGTATGAGGTTGTGATTGACCACCTAGTGTCTCGTCCAGGATGACGAGTATGAGTTTGTGAATGGCCACCTAGTATCTCGTCCAGGATGACGAGTATGAGTTTGTGAATGACCACCTAGTATCTCGTCCAGGATGACGAGTATGAGTTTGTGAATGACCACCTAGTGTCTCGTCCAGGATGACGAGTATGAGTTTGTGAATGACCACCTAGTGTCTCGTACAGGATGACTAGTATGAGTTTGTGAATGACCACCTAGTGTCTCGTACAGGATGAGGAGTATGAGTTTGTGAATGACCACCTAGTGTCTCGTCCAGGATGACGAGTATGAGTTTGTGAATGACCACCTAGTGTCTCGTCCAGGATGACGAGTATGAGTTTGTGAATGACCACCTAGTGTCTCGTCCAGGATGACGAGTATGAGTTTCTGAATGACCACTTAGTGTCCCGTCCAGGATGACTAGTATGAGTTTGTGAATGACCACCTAGTGTCTCGTCCAGGATGACTAGTATGAGTTTGTGAATGACCACCTAGTGTCTCGTCCAGGATGACGAGTATGAGTTTGTGAATGACCACTTAGTGTCTCGTCCAGGATGATGAGTATGAGTTTGTGAATGACCACTTAGTGTCTCGTCCAGGATGACGAGTATGAGTTTGTTAATGACCACTTAGTGTCTCGTCCAGGATGACGAGTATGAGTTTGTTAATGAGCACCTAGTGTCTCGTACAGGATGACTAGTATGAGTTTGTGAATGACCACTTAGTGTCTCGTCCAGGATGACGAGTATGAGTTTGTGAATGACCACCTAGTGTCTCGTCCAGGATGACGAGTATGAGTTTGTTAATGACCACTTAGTGTCTCGTACAGGATGACTAGTATGAGTTTGTTAATGACCACTTAGTGTCTCGTACAAGATGACGAGTATGAGTTTGTGAATGACCACCTAGTGTCTCGTCCAGGATGACGAGTATGAGTTTGTGAATGACCACCTAGTGTCTCGTCCAGGATGACGAGTATGAGTTTGTGAATGACCACCTAGTGTCTCGTCCAGGATGACGAATATGAGTTTGTGAATGGCCACCTAGTATCTCGTCCAGGATGACGAGTATGAGTTTGTGAATGCCCACCTAGTGTCTCGTCCAGGATGACGAGTATGAGTTTGTGAATGACCACTTAGTGTCTCGTCCAGGATGACGAGTATGAGTTTGTTTATGACCACTTAGTGTCTCGTACAGGATGACTAGTATGAGTTTGTTAATGACCACTTAGTGTCTCGTACAGGATAACGAGTATGAGTTTGTGAATGACCACCTAGTGTCTCGTCCAGGATGACGAGTATGGGTTTGTGAATGACCACCTAGTGTCTCGTCCAGGATGACGAGTATGAGTTTGTGAATGACCACCTAGTGTCTCGTACAGGATGACTAGTATGAGTTTGTGAATGACCACCTAGTGTCTCGTACAGGATGAGGAGTATGAGTTTGTGAATGACCACCTAGTGTCTCGTCCAGGATGACGAGTATGAGTTTGTGAATGACCACCTAGTGTCTCGTCCAGGATGACGAGTATGAGTTTGTGAATGACCACCTAGTGTCTCGTCCAGGATGACGAGTATGAGTTTCTGAATGACCACTTAGTGTCCCGTCCAGGATGACTAGTATGAGTTTGTGAATGACCACCTAGTGTCTCGTCCAGGATGACTAGTATGAGTTTGTGAATGACCACCTAGTGTCTCGTCCAGGATGACGAGTATGAGTTTGTGAATGACCACTTAGTGTCTCGTCCAGGATGATGAGTATGAGTTTGTGAATGACCACTTAGTGTCTCGTCCAGGATGACGAGTATGAGTTTGTTAATGACCACTTAGTGTCTCGTCCAGGATGACGAGTATGAGTTTGTTAATGAGCACCTAGTGTCTCGTACAGGATGACTAGTATGAGTTTGTGAATGACCACTTAGTGTCTCGTCCAGGATGACGAGTATGAGTTTGTGAATGACCACCTAGTGTCTCGTCCAGGATGACGAGTATGAGTTTGTTAATGACCACTTAGTGTCTCGTACAGGATGACTAGTATGAGTTTGTTAATGACCACTTAGTGTCTCGTACAAGATGACGAGTATGAGTTTGTGAATGACCACCTAGTGTCTCGTCCAGGATGACGAGTATGAGTTTGTGAATGACCACCTAGTGTCTCGTCCAGGATGACGAGTATGAGTTTGTGAATGACCACCTAGTGTCTCGTCCAGGATGACGAATATGAGTTTGTGAATGGCCACCTAGTATCTCGTCCAGGATGACGAGTATGAGTTTGTGAATGCCCACCTAGTGTCTCGTCCAGGATGACGAGTATGAGTTTGTGAATGACCACTTAGTGTCTCGTCCAGGATGACGAGTATGAGTTTGTTTATGACCACTTAGTGTCTCGTACAGGATGACTAGTATGAGTTTGTTAATGACCACTTAGTGTCTCGTACAGGATAACGAGTATGAGTTTGTGAATGACCACCTAGTGTCTCGTCCAGGATGACGAGTATGGGTTTGTGAATGACCACCTAGTGTCTCGTCCAGGATGACGAGTATGAGTTTGTGAATGACCACCTAGTGTCTCGTCCAGGATGACGAGTATGAGTTTGTGAATGACCACCTAGTGTCTCGTCCAGGATGACGAGTATGAGTTTGTGAATGCACACCTAGTGTCTCGTCCAGGATGACGAGTATGAGTTTGTGAATGACCACCTAGTGTCTCGTCCAGGATGACTAGTATGAGTTTGTGAATGACCACCTAGTGTCTCGTCCAGGATGACGAGTATGAGTTTGTGAATGCCCACCTAGTGCCTCGTCCAGGATGACTAGTATGAGTTTGTGAATGACCACCTAGTGTCTCATCCAGGATGACGAGTATGAGTTTGTGAATGACCACTTAGTATCTCGTCCAGGATGACGAGTATGAGTTTGTGAATGACCACTTAGTGTCTCGTCCAGGATGACGAGTATGAGTTTGTTTATGACCACTTAGTGTCTCGTACAGGATGACTAGTATGAGTTTGTTAATGACCACTTAGTGTCTCGTACAGGATGACGAGTATGAGTTTGTGAATGACCACCTAGTGTCTCGTCCAGGATGACGAGTATGAGTTTGTGAATGACCACCTAGTGTCTCGTCCAGGATGACGAGTATGAGTTTGTGAATGACCACCTAGTGTCTCGTCCAGGATGACGAGTATGAGTTTGTGAATGACCACCTAGTGTCTCGTCCAGGATGACGAGTATGAGTTTGTTAATGACCACTTAGTGTCTCGTACAGGATGACTAGTATGAGTTTGTTAATGACCACTTAGTGTCTCGTACAAGATGACGAGTATGAGTTTGTGAATGACCACCTAGTGTCTCGTCCAGGATGACGAGTATGAGTTTGTGAATGACCACCTAGTGTCTCGTCCAGGATGACGAATATGAGTTTGTGAATGGCCACCTAGTATCTCGTCCAGGATGACGAGTATGAGTTTGTGAATGCCCACCTAGTGTCTCGTCCAGGATGACGAGTATGAGTTTGTGAATGACCACTTAGTGTCTCGTCCAGGATGACGAGTATGAGTTTGTGAATGAACACCTAGTGTTTCGTCCAGGATGACGAGTATGAGGTTGTGAATGACCACCTAGTGTCTCGTCCAGGATGACGAGTATGAGTTTGTGAATGGCCACCTAGTATCTCGTCCAGGATGACGAGTATGAGTTTGTGAATGACCACCTAGTATCTCGTCCAGGATGACGAGTATGAGTTTGTGAATGACCACCTAGTGTCTCGTCCAGGATGACGAGTATGAGTTTGTGAATGACCACCTAGTGTCTCGTACAGGATGACTAGTATGAGTTTGTGAATGACCACCTAGTGTCTCGTACAGGATGAGGAGTATGAGTTTGTGAATGACCACCTAGTGTCTCGTCCAGGATGACGAGTATGAGTTTGTGAATGACCACCTAGTGTCTCGTCCAGGATGACGAGTATGAGTTTGTGAATGACCACCTAGTGTCTCGTCCAGGATGACGAGTATGAGTTTCTGAATGACCACTTAGTGTCCCGTCCAGGATGACTAGTATGAGTTTGTGAATGACCACCTAGTGTCTCGTCCAGGATGACTAGTATGAGTTTGTGAATGACCACCTAGTGTCTCGTCCAGGATGACGAGTATGAGTTTGTGAATGACCACTTAATGTCTCGTCCAGGATGATGAGTATGAGTTTGTGAATGACCACTTAGTGTCTCGTCCAGGATGACGAGTATGAGTTTGTTAATGACCACCTAGTGTCTCGTCCAGGATGACGAGTATGAGTTTGTGAATGACCACTTAGTGTCTCGTCCAGGATGACGAGTATGAGTTTGTTTATGACCACTTAGTGTCTCGTACAGGATGACTAGTATGAGTTTGTTAATGATCACTTAGTGTCTCGTACAGGATAACGAGTATGAGTTTGTGAATGACCACCTAGTGTCTCGTCCAGGATGACGAGTATGGGTTTGTGAATGACCACCTAGTGTCTCGTCCAGGATGACGAGTATGAGTTTGTGAATGACCACCTAGTGTCTCGTCCAGGATGACGAGTATGAGTTTGTGAATGACCACCTAGTGTCTCGTCCAGGATGACGAGTATGAGTTTGTGAATGCACACCTAGTGCCTCGTCCAGGATGACTAGTATGAGTTTGTGAATGCCCACCTAGTGCCTCGTCCAGGATGACTAGTATGAGTTTGTGAATGACCACCTAGTGTCTCATCCAGGATGACGAGTATGAGTTTGTGAATGACCACTTAGTATCTCGTCCAGGATGACGAGTATGAGTTTGTGAATGACCACTTAGTGTCTCGTCCAGGATGACGAGTATGAGTTTGTTTATGACCACTTAGTGTCTCGTACAGGATGACTAGTATGAGTTTGTTAATGACCACTTAGTGTCTCGTACAGGATGACGAGTATGAGTTTGTGAATGACCACCTAGTGTCTCGTCCAGGATGACGAGTATGAGTTTGTGAATGACCACCTAGTGTCTCGTCCAGGATGACGAGTATGAGTTTGTGAATGACCACCTAGTGTCTCGTCCAGGATGACGAGTATGAGTTTGTGAATGACCACCTAGTGTCTCGTCCAGGATGACGAGTATGAGTTTGTTAATGACCACTTAGTGTCTCGTACAGGATGACTAGTATGAGTTTGTTAATGACCACTTAGTGTCTCGTACAAGATGACGAGTATGAGTTTGTGAATGACCACCTAGTGTCTCGTCCAGGATGACGAGTATGAGTTTGTGAATGACCACCTAGTGTCTCGTCCAGGATGACGAATATGAGTTTGTGAATGGCCACCTAGTATCTCGTCCAGGATGACGAGTATGAGTTTGTGAATGACCACCTAGTGTCTCGTCCAGGATGACGAGTATGAGTTTGTGAATGACCACCTAGTGTCTCGTCCAGGATGACGAGTATGAGTTTGTGAATGAACACCTAGTGTTTCGTCCAGGATGACGAGTATGAGGTTGTGAATGACCACCTAGTGTCTCGTCCAGGATGACGAGTATGAGTTTGTGAATGGCCACCTAGTATCTCGTCCAGGATGACGAGTATGAGTTTGTGAATGACCACCTAGTATCTCGTCCAGGATGACGAGTATGAGTTTGTGAATGACCACCTAGTGTCTCGTCCAGGATGACGAGTATGAGTTTGTGAATGACCACCTAGTGTCTCGTACAGGATGACTAGTATGAGTTTGTGAATGACCACCTAGTGTCTCGTACAGGATGAGGAGTATGAGTTTGTGAATGACCACCTAGTGTCTCGTCCAGGATGACGAGTATGAGTTTGTGAATGACCACCTAGTGTCTCGTCCAGGATGACGAGTATGAGTTTGTGAATGACCACCTAGTGTCTCGTCCAGGATGACGAGTATGAGTTTCTGAATGACCACTTAGTGTCCCGTCCAGGATGACTAGTATGAGTTTGTGAATGACCACCTAGTGTCTCGTCCAGGATGACTAGTATGAGTTTGTGAATGACCACCTAGTGTCTCGTCCAGGATGACGAGTATGAGTTTGTGAATGACCACTTAGTGTCTCGTCCAGGATGATGAGTATGAGTTTGTGAATGACCACTTAGTGTCTCGTCCAGGATGACGAGTATGAGTTTGTTAATGACCACTTAGTGTCTCGTCCAGGATGACGAGTATGAGTTTGTGAATGACCACCTAGTATCTCGTCCAGGATGACGAGTATGAGTTTGTGAATGACCACTTAGTGTCTCGTCCAGGATGACGAGTATGAGTTTGTGAATGACCACCTAGTGTCTCGTCCAGGATGACGAGTATGAGTTTGTGAATGACCACCTAGTGTCTCGTCCAGGATGACTAGTATGAGTTTGTTAATGACCACTTAGTGTCTCGTACAAGATGACGAGTATGAGTTTGTGAATGACCACCTAGTGTCTCGTCCAGGATGACGAGTATGAGTTTGTGAATGACCACCTAGTTTCTCGTCCAGGATGACGAGTATGAGTTTGTGAATGACCACCTAGTGGCTTGTCCAGGATGACAAATATGAGCTTGTTAAAGGCTACCAAGTGTCCCATCGTGGATCCTCATTATAAGACTGTAAATGACCACCTAGAGTTCCGTTCAGGATCCTGCGTATGAGTTCGTAGATGACCACATGGGTCCCCGTCTATGATGACGACTACGAGCGTATGAATGACCACCTAGTTTCTCATCCAGGAGGGCGAGTATAAGCTTGTGAATGACCACCTAGAGCCCCGCTCGTGATCCTGGGTATGAGTTTGTGAATGGCCACCTAGAGTCCTGTCAAGGATCCTGGGTATGAGTTTGTGAATGACCACCTAGAGTCCCGTCCAGGATCCTGAGTATGAGTTTGTGAATGACCACCTAGAGTCCCGTCCAGGATCCTGGGTAATAGTTTGTGAATGACCACCTAGTTTCCCGTCCAGGTTGACGAGTATGAGCTTGTGAATGACCACCTAATGTTCCGTCCAGGATGACGAGTATGAGTTTGTGAATGGCCACCTAGTGTCCCCATCAGGATGACATTGTGAATGAATTGTATGCACAACTAGTTCGTGCAAATGAGAGGGGCCTGTTGAAGCGACACCAGATAGTGTTTAGAGGCAGCAATAGAAGACCAGGTTTCCTTCTGTGGGTTACCTTCTGTGAGTGTCTAGGACGGGATATCCCCTCATGGGTGAGTCCGAGGGCCCTTTCATGGCGAAATTTGAAGAATTCATAATTATTAGAAAAAAGATCATCCATTCCAAATAATTAAGAAGTAGTTTGAAACAGAAGCTGGGTATTTAGCCACGCAAAAACATGGATATATTCGAACATCTGAAACGCGCTACTTGGCGTTTGGAGTACAGTGAATGACATGTTGGCTCACTGTATGATTACTGTATTCTGCGGATGCAGAAGTAAAAACAGAGCTGAAATCAGTCCTTCTTCGCCTTTGCCCAGTGTCTTGTCCTCAGCCGAAATCCTTAGCTTCCTCAGGTACATTCTTGACTTGTGTGTACCGAGTCCTGCTTTCCTCAGGTCACCTTATAGCACGCTTAGCAGATTTATGCAATGACGTTCTCTCCTGACTTTGTACTTGCTGGCTCCGAGTATGGCGAATTCCAAGGCTCTCTGTTCTGGTGTCTCTTCTGTCATCCTTAGCACATGGCCAAACATGGACCATCTTTGCTGAGCGACTTTTACAGACAGTGGCGACGTATTACACATCTTGTATAGTGCATCATTTGAAATTATGCTGTCTGGCCATCGGTGTGCAGTGATGGTGCGTAGGTGTTTGCGGTGGCAGGCATCGAGTTTGTCTAGCGCTGCCTCTGGAGCTGCCAAGTTGTTACAGTTATACAGCATCAAGGATACGCAAGTTGCATTTTATAAACGGAGCCTTTTAATCAAGGGCATCTTTGATATACGAATCCATAGCTTCCAGGACTGGAACGTTATGTTCCCCAATGAAGCAGCGTGCAGGAATGCCAGCAGTACGGCAAAGCAGTGAGCCCAGGATTGTACTTTTCCTCCATGGTTCGCCGCCACGAAGCGGATCGTCATTTTCTTTAGTTTCATGCTTTGTAGATAGGTATATGTGGGTGAACTCCGTTTTAGATAAAGAGATTCTCAATTATTAGTATGCTTGCAGCTATTGGGAGCAGTTCATCAAGGAGTTTCCTTTCCTCATCTATGAAGTCCACATCATCGGCATATTCCATCTCTAGTGGCATACTCAGTATTGACACTGGAGGGTGGGATGGGTCGTGGTGGTTGTACTGGTGGCTGTTGGGGTGAGGGGTGGGGGTGGCCTTGAGGAACTTTCCCACATGGATTTCAATGCAGCAACAAGGTAACATGTAAAGGGCCGGAGATAGACCATCTCCCTGTGTGGAGTCCATTGATGTCTCAAAACCTACAGACTTCACTGACTTGACTCGTGAGCTCAGCTTAGTGTCTGTAAACAGTAGTCTCACTAGTCGTAACCCATCTTCATTACAACTGACTGGCATAGTATATCTAGGATCTTTGAGTGTTTAATTGTGTTGAAGGCTCGTGACATGTCAATGTCCATTTTGCGGAATTTCCAGTGTTTGGACATGACTACAGCCACAAGCATGCGTTGAGCCTACACAATGTCTACGCAGTTGCGTCCACGTTTGAAGCTACTTTGACATGATCCGGTGAAGTCGTCGATCTTGTCTCTGATGCGGCATAGAGTAACATTGGATATGACTTTCTGTATGCAGTTGAGGAGCACAATGGTCTACAGATTGGCTGGAGGAGAAATGGCTTCTTGGGCTTGAGTAGTGTGATAAGGGTGCCTTGGCCTACAGCATCGATGGTAAAGTTGTGCTTAAAAGCTGAATTAATTAGTTGATTGAGCGGTTTTGATATAATGTCACTTGCATATTTGAATAGTTCATTGCTCATGCCATCATGACCAGATACACGTCCATGGTGCAGCGCTTTAAGTGCCGTCTCAAATTATGCTGTTTTAATTGGTGTTAGGAATGGCCTGGGTTCTCCCGAGAACGGGTGCAAAGGCTCACCATCGTGGTCAGTGAACTGTTCCTTGAACCCTTATCGAATCGCCTCAGCTTTGCCATGGCCAGTCCCGATAAAGTGTCCTTCAGAGTTGTGTACAGGGAGTAGTGGTTATAGTCAGTAACTCTCAGGACCCAGGCTCTCCGAAAGAAACTTTGACAGTCATCCATGGCAGTGATTTCATCTGCTAGGGTGTCGGCTTGTTGAATAGCAAGGTCTTTTAAGTGTTCGCTAATGTGACACAGAATGTTATTGCGCTCGCAGCGTAGTTTGGTACGGTCTTCACTTTGGCTACGTTGATAGATGTGCAGCCATAACGCTTTCTGCTTTACTGACAGTTTCACTACTAATAGGTCGTCAGTATAGCTAGTTCGGTTGTTTTAAGAACACCTATGGTGCTGATATGTGATGATTCCATAGATTTCAGTATTTTGGTTATGGCTTCGTTTAGATCGGAACTGTCGTCGATGTTAGCTATCTGCTCCTGGTGACCTTTTTGTATGGCATTGAGTGTCAGTGTCGCTGATGAGCTAGGGTAGGTTGTAAGTAACTCTACCCCTCTTGCCTGGTATGGCGTTTATACATTAGATAGAGATCGCAATGACTGGCTTATGGTCATAATTGAGGTCTGTGCCTCCATAGGAACGAGCATTCCGAAGTAGGGGTTTTGCTTTTATCTTGCATATTATGAAGTCTATTTGATTGATAACAGCTGTTGCAGTCTTAGAATCGTTTGAGGATTTGCGATCAGCAATGTGTCCGATCAATGTTTTCCGTTGACGGCATGGGTGTTTAAAAGCCGTATTTGTGGCAAATATGCCATTGGAACTAGGGAATTCCACAAGTGCATCTCCATTGATGTTGCGTGTCCCCTCTCCTGCAGACGACCGACCCCGTGCATAAGCCAATCCCTGACTTACTAGACCACATCATATCTGCCTATACATACTAATATGAATGCATGAATTACTGTGCCTCTTATGCTCTTGTTCTATCGGTTCTCTTATATCATCCCAGATTTTCTCTCCCTCCCTACCCCTCCTTCCCTACATCCCACCCCACCCCACCCAACCGCTGCCTCCACCACCCTCCCTCTAAATCTCATTTTCTCCCTTTCACCACCTCTCTCTCTCTCTCTCTCTCTCTCTCTCTCTCTCATTCCTTCTCCCTCTCCTTATCTATCTATTTCCATCTCTCTCCCTCCCTCTCTCTCTCTCTCTCTCTCTCTCTCTCTCTCTCTCTCTCTCTCTCTCTCTCTCTCTCTCTCTCTCTCTCTCTCTCTCTCATTTTCTCCCTTTCTCAACCTATCCCGCCGCTTCCCTCTATTTATCTATTTCCATCTCCCTTCCTCCCTCACGCCCTACCTTCATCCATCTCTCTCCCTCTCTATCTGCCTCTTTTGCTCCCTCTCTCTCCAGCCCCATCCTCCCTCCATACTCGCCTCCATCCCTGCGCCCCCCCCCACCAGCCCTCCTCCCTCCCTGCCTCCTCGGCTACCTCCCTCTATCCCACCCCACCTCTCTCCAGTGGCATATGCACGGTGGTCCACTTGTTCACCCATGGACAATTTCTGGAGAAGACAAGAAAAAAAGATAAGAGTGAAAAAAAATAAGGGTGAAGGAAAGAAAGGAACATGTAAAAAGAGAGAACTGAAAAAAACGAGCTTTTTTTTTTATTTCTTCACATAGAAAGAGAAGAAATGTAAATATGGAGAGTCGTTAATTAACATAGCCACATATAAGCGAGATAGGGGAGGGGAAGGAAGATAAGGGAAGGGAAGGAAGATAGGGGAAGGGACCGAAGTTAGGGGAAGTAAAGAATGAGAGGGGAGGGGAATGAAGATATGGGAGGGGGGATACGGGAAGTGACAGAAGATAGAGGAAGGGAAGGAAAAAGTAGAGGGGGATAGGGGAAGGATGATAAGGGAGGGGAACGAAGGTAGTGGAAGGGAAGGAAGAGAGGGAAGGGAATGAAGGTAGAGGAGGTCAAGAAAGATAGGGGAAGGGAAAGCAGATAGGGGATGGGAAGGAAGAAGTGGGGAGGGAAGGGAGATAGGCGAAGGGAGCATGTGTAGGAGAAGGGAACGAAGACAACGGAAGGGAAGGAAGATATGGGGAGGGAAGAAAGATATGGGAAAGGGAAGGAAGATAGGGGTAGGAAAGGAAGATATGGGAAGGGAAGGAAGATAGGGGAAAGGAAGGAAGATAGGGGAAGGGAAGAAAGGTGAAATACAGGATAAGGCAAAGAAAAGAGCAAAAATCTAAGTGAGTACAGAAAAAGGAGAAACAGCGGAAGTAAATGCAAAGAAAGTGACGTGTGAAGACGATGGGAATACAAATTGAAGAAGGGCAGGCAAACGGAAGAACAAATGAACAAGGCACTCAACAAAATGACAATGGAAAGAAACGGAAAACAGCATAGATTCTTATCGCCATTCAAAACAAACTGTAGACACATTTAGTACCACTTTGCGACATATGACCCTACATTGCTAATTCGTAAATTGTGTACGATTCTTTATTGAAATTGTTGGTTACTCAATACTCTGTATTAAACAACAATGTCGAAAAACAAATGACTGATATTGTGTTTTAAGGTGATACCAAACTCAAACCAGGAGCCTGTCAATATTTCCTAACTTACTAATAATTCAAGACACATTTCTAACATCCTTGCATCGAAAACTGGTTTGAAAGTGAGCTCATTTCTGCTATGTTGACATTTTAATCCTAACCACATATCAGTATTCTACCTTTACTTAGATAATCACGATAGTAAACAACGAAACTGGTGTGCATCTTGGAAACAATTTTGATTGAAGATGTCACTGTCTGAGAGAGCAACATTTTCCATCAAAATTCTGTCCATAGTGTACAGAATACTAAAGGGTTGAGTCTTTGCCATCTGAATCTAGAGTTCTTGTGTCATTTAGAACATTAAGGGAAAACACAACTGACAACTAAAAATATCTTTAAAACTTTGCAAAACTCCATAGCCTGTTACAAAGCAACTACGAGTGCAATAAGATAGATCTATATTAATCTAACTTTAATCAGTAGGTACGTTCAAAGCCAGTGGATTTCAATCTCATTAGGTCTAGAAACTATTCCTGGATGTAGAAATGTAGTGGGTAGAAGTTAGGGGATGAATTCAGGGATATCTGAATTTTTCTTATGAAAGTCGATTGGATGGGGGACTTTCTATAGTTTTCCCACCCGGGTCAATGGGCTGGCTACGCTCTTGCTGCTCCCCCTCCCCTTCTCCGTCTGTTTCTCTCTCTCTCTCTCTCTCTCTCTCTCCCTCTCTCTTTTCTTTCTCTTTCTCTCTCTCTCTCTCTCTCTCTCTCTCTTTCTCTTTCTCTTTCTTTCTTTCTTTCTCTCTCTATCTCGGGCTTACTTCCAATCAGCAGCGCTATCATCATAAACACGTTACGAACACATCACGCACTCCGTGTGGTCTTCTATCCCAAATATTTGACTGATATTTGTTCATTGGTTTAAAATAAGGTCGTCATCTGGAGATTAGAACACAAACCATTCGATGCTAGATCACGTTTTGAAGGACTGGCATTGATACATTTATTTACCAGGCCATGACCAAACGTGATGTAGATATGCTCTATATCACATACACAAGCGTCCCACAAGAAAATCAATTTATTATTGGACGCACAGACACAGCTGTATGTGTATGTGTCCTGATAAGAACACATTCAACTTCTCCCAAGGAAATTAAGCGTTGGAAATATATGTACGGATACTAAATGATGCTGGTGTAATGTAATTTTTTGAAGAGAATCTATCTATTTATAAGCACATAATGCATTGATAATACTAGAAAAATATGTACTTTAGAAGAGCTGTCATTATAGCGGCAAATGGCATCAATTAAAACATACTATTATAATTTAGTACTATAGTGTATTTTCTTCTAGGATTTGTATATCAATTAAAAAAATAACTTTTAAAAACATACGGTTTGGACAATGTCCGGATATGTAATTATGTAATTGTTATATTGCATTGTGAGAGGAAGAACACCTTTGTCTTAAATAATAGTAGGTGCCACTCCAAGTGTAAATTGATACAAAATGCGTTTAGATTCAAAGGATGCAATGTACATGTACGTTGTAGACTATTTAAGAGTAATTGGATTTGAGGTTATTGTAAGTATAGCATGCTATTGCTACTAACTGAGTATGCTAAACTATTTCATATCTCGGATCTATGTACAAAGAATACGTCATATCTGATTAAGCAGCAGCAAGTCCAAGTCAAACTAGTTTCAAAGTATGACGTATAATATTTCCTACAGCGTAAAGGACGTCGTATCTGCTCTCTAGCGTGAACTAGATATTAACCCCTTAAGACGTATATCAGCCAAAAACGAGAACCGAGCCGGTCATTCCAGTGGTAAATTTTCATAAATGCTCTCCTGGTTTGCAAATCGACATTTTATATGAGGAAACTGAATTATTTCTTTAACAAAATCGAGGGTATTAAAGAGCTAAGATGACAGATCCGTGTACGATGGATTGATGGAACAAGCAGAAACAAGCAGGAAGTTACAGTGAACTGTCTGTCATATGATGTGTAGGGTCAATGCGTATATGGACGTGCTGTTCTCACAGCTTTATGACATGCCATTGATCTCATTAATAGATTTATTTCTACCCCACAAAGAAAGACACAGCATTAGTGATATTTGTTCTTTTCTATTTGACAAGTGTTTGCTTGTTCTCATTGAACAGAATATAGCGGTCTCTCTATGCAGCTGTATAGAGTGAGGAATCGATGTACGTGATTGTCGCGTGACAGGGAGGGGCGTGATTGACTACCGAGTGAAAGGGTGCCTCGACCCCACATCCTCATAGTCATTTAGTGCTAAGTGATTCGATTTAGGACAAGAAGACAAATGTAATTCCATGAAAATTACAGCCATTGACGATGTTACAATGTGTGTATTATTTTACCAAGCGTTTTGTTTGACATTGATCGAGTGATATACAGGGAATACCACTGATGAGCGTGGGACATGTTCCATTATCTCCCGTCCAAGATAGTGCCATCAGCCTTATTACAGCGTATGCAGCGCGGTAATGGCTTGAGATCAAGTCTGCAATGTTATTTAACATTCATACACAGACATATTTAGTAATATGTTACTTTATAACTAGTGTATTTATTTTACTCCATATACAATTGCGTCAAAAATGCTTAAGCTAATGTGAAAATGAATTTTTGTTGGAAAGGCTTATCGTCTCTAAATTGAGGCTAGGTTCTTAGGTATGAACTAATTATTTGGTATTTTGCTCTTGCGAGAACTGTTTAAACAGGATTCCTAAGTACTTGATAGTTATCGTTACGTTTACCGTTATGATTGTCTTAAATAACATAAATAGAACGGCTATATTTAGAGCGTATATCTTTACTGTACATTAATATTTGTTATTTTCAGTTTATTTACTAACACAACATTAGCGTCATTTTGACAACAATCGCACGACGGGATGCATATTTAATACCATGTGTCAAGAATTTGCATAATCGTAATGTTTCAAAGTTCGTTGACAGGATGTAAGATGTGCAGCATCCTCGTGCTATTTATCATTTGCTAAATGTAAACAGCAGGCAGTCGGTACTTATCCGTCGGGTGTTTATACTCAGGAGCGGGTGTTATAATTTGGTGGTGATTATTATAAAGGAGCTTTCTTCTGTGTATGAAAATACTAATTTTACCATACGTTATAGATTCCACATGTTTTTGGTACTTATGTTGAAGAGAAAATAGGTTCGTTCAAAGAGAAATTATGGCGAAATGAACAGCCATGAATCTCGGGAGACGTTCATGCAAACATTCCAGATAATGCACATTACTGGGCCGATGGGGGCCAATACCACCCCAATTTGTTATCGGCGCAACCATTTGTAAACGGCACATGCCCATATGTAGCTTCGTTTAAGCAACACGTCTTAATTAAGAAGCACTGTCTATCAGACGACCACATAAAGAGGAGATGACTGACAGAGGCGCGATAGTTGTCGTCTGATAATCAGACGTGGTTCAATTCATGGTCGACTGTCAGGCGATCAGGTGGCTGACGGGCAATCACTGGGAACATTGGCAATCTCCTTCACTATTCAATTCAATTTATTTACACCCAGACATCTTACACGTGTGTTGCGGAGCATATAGGCGTATCCATAAATTGTATACAGTTTGAGTGTTCAGTGGCATACAGTTATCGTTATTAACATTATTATCATTATTATCAGCAGCATCAATGTCATCATCGCCACCGTCATCGTATCCAGCATCATTACACTTACAATATTGTCAACAGCGGTCGCAGTCATTATTATTTGGTGAAGTGTTTAAGAACGTTTCTGGTGTAGAGGCATAATTTTTGTAACAGGGATAAACTTCTGGTACTAAGCAATTGTTGTAGTTTGGAGTGAATCAGTCTCGTTCTAGAGTACATTGGTGGGTGTGTTTTGCCATCTTCGGAGAAATATGTGCATAGGATAAGATAATGGTATTCGTCTTTGAGGTCGTTCAAATGGCAGATTGGACATTTTCTTTCTATCCTTTGTATATTGCTCCAACTAACTGTTTCTGAAGACGATGATTTGATAATCTAAATTTACACAGTGCTATTCTGTTATAATCATTTAGCTTTGTTAGGTATTCTTCCCTGGCCCAGGTAGATTAAAATATTATGTATGTTATGCATTTCGATGTTCGATGATCTATTATACATTTCGATGATCTATTATACATTTCGATGATCTGTTATACATTTCGATGATCTATTCAGCTCTCCTCCCCATCTTTTATATATTGGACTATTAATTCTCTGCCTTATTTGTTTAATAACAATCAGTTTATTGGTAGTTTTTGAGCGGCCCATACGCAACCGAATAGCTTCAATACTTTTAACCCACGTATGCTGTAACCCTTCTTCCGTGCAGTGTTTGTACATGTGGTTATACAGTTTAGAGGAAATTTTCTTTTCGCTACCCATCACGACGGAGGTCCAGAAACGTAACATTTAAACTTATTCATATATATCCTTCACTGGGTTACGTCATTTAGATATATGTTATGCTTGAAGGGTTTTAATAATATATGGGAAGTGCAGGGATTAAATGTCAATAAAGATCAATTTGTTTTATAATATAAGCAGAGAGCTTACAATATGTATGCTCATGAATGGAGGGGCACTTGGAGCGGGGAAACAATACTTGGCATACAGATATCTTTCGGACAATTTATGTTATAAAACATATTTAGATAAAGTAAGGATTGCAAAATATCGATATGCTCTTAGCAAATTACGTAGCGGGTCGCACAGACTATACATTGACGCAGGAAGGTAGCACCGACCGATTGCAATATCTCTAGAAGAGCGAAAATATCAGACATGTTGAAGATTTTCGGTACTCCTTTTATATATAATACGCTCGCAGCTACAACTTCGAGAAGACTTATGATGTTTGATGATTGCTGCGACAATCAATCTTCTCGTTGCTGCAGTCGGATAGTTACAGCTCGCCTCTTCAAAGATGGAATGAAGATATTTTATGTAACTGGGCCTGATCTGACGTACTGAAGATTCGTGGTACGGTACGGTGTTTCTCCGTACTGTCTTAGGAGTTCCTTATAAACAACCAAACTAGTGCCTTGTATTTACAAGGTGATGTTTTTATTCTTATATCTAACTTTACAATAACTCTATATATCAATGTGACTTATACTGGCACTGAAACTATAATGATACTTTATAATGATACGGCTAATATAACTAGGTTATTAAACTATCTTATCTGATTCTAACTCTGACTACTTTACTGCTACTGATTACTCTCAACGCGACGGTTGATATGATATCTAGCTAGCTTAACACTTCTCTATTCGTAGAGACTACTATACGCGCACGACGTGTTTCACGTTAGGTCACCAGTACCTGATTAACTTTTCAAAAGACAACGTGCCTATTATATATCCTTTGCAGTTTCCTACCTGCATATCTATTATGATATATATGTATATATATATATATATATATATATATATATATATATATATATATATATATATATATATATATATATATATATATATATATATATATATATATATATATATATATATATATATATATATATATATATATATATATATTATAATACATAGATTTCTGTTCTCATTATACTTCTAGGCATGCTATAGTCATAGTTTGATTGGCCAGGACTATCTTCCCTCCAATCAACTCCAGCACTTCGCATACAATGACTCACTTGGTAAAGAACTGTGTGGGGTGTGTAAGTGCAGGGCCATGTTTATAGACGTGTTAAGTGGTGAATAATTCAGAAATACCAGGCACGACAGCCGAGCGAGTCATATCTTCCTGATCTACAAATGGACATTTTCCATATTAGAAATTAGCAATTCTATTGATAAAAACGAGAATTGATAAACTTTAATTCTTTAATAACACAATTGTTAATGTCTTAACATAACCATATAGCACATGCAATAACACATAGACCTATACTAGATGCAAATTAATTAAGAAAATGTACTGAGCATAACCGAGAGCAAGGACTAAAATCCAAATGATAACGGGAGCGGCGGGTATAATAAATGACATCATGTGTTGATTCCATTTATGCCAGCTTATACTACACCCACTTCGGCCCAGCTTTATTAACATATTGGTCGGTCTCAGAAAGGTATTATGTTTTAAATGCTTTGATACACATTTTCAATATATGAGTAGCCGTTTTATTTGTCTCACTTCTATGGAGACGACCGCCACGATCACCGCTACATGTATCCACTATCGCCACTGGCACCGCCACACTCACAATCACCTGCATTGTCGCCGCCCCCGCCGGATCCGCGACGACTAGCACCACAACCTGTACAGTCACAACTTCCGCGATGACCCCCACCACAATCTTCATCACAACAACACTGCCGAAATGCAGACAATTAATTATTTAATAATGAATAACCTGTTCTATCAGTCGAAATACAATTATTTCGCATCCACTGGCGACAGACCAGACTGAGTGCTGGGAAAATTCGATTGCATACAGAAATAGAAATAAACGTACTCTTAATAAGTAGTCGTCTTTTCAATTTATTAGTGATTAACTATACATAGAGCAATCTGTATGAAAATAGCGGTCAACAGAGATACGGGAAGCTACCATGCGCAACTTGGTGCATATATAATTGGCCATTGAAACCACGTTTCGACATTCCCATGCGTCCTGCAAATATACAAACGGTTTATAAAACAGTTCAACTTCACATCAACTGTCAGAATGATGACGTATATGCAATATTCCGTCATATGAACAAATCACGTGATCAGTACCTGTGGAACTGGAGGACTGCTACATAGGAAAATTGCACTCTGAGAGATGACAGAGCGTGATTGATGACTTGGTAATACTAGATGGGCCTATGATAGGTGGCAGGGCGCGATGGATAACGGGGTAATACTAGATGGCCCTATAAGATGTGATAGGGCGTGATGGATAACGGGGTAATACTAGATGGCCTTATAAGATGTGATATGGCGTGATGGGTAACGGGATAATACTAGATGACCCTATAAGAGGTGGCAGGGCGTGATGGATAACTGGGCAATACTAGATGGGCCTATGAGAGGGTGACAGGGCGTGATGGATAACGGGGTAATACTAGATGGCCCTGTAAGAGGTGACAGAGCGTGATGGATAACTGGGCAATACTAGATAGGCATACGAGAGATGACGGGGCGTGATGGATGACTGTGTAATAATAGATGGACCTATGAGAAGTGACAGGGCGTGAATGATTACTTAGTAAGACTTGGTGGGTATATAAGAGGTGTCAGGTCGTGATGGATAACTGGGTAATATTGCCTGGGCATATAAGAGATGACAGGACGTGATGGATGACTTGATAATACTAAGTGGGCCTATAAGAAGTGACAGGGCGGGATGGATAACTACTGGGTAATAATAGATGGGCCTATCTATGAGAGGTGACATGGTAATACTATATATATATAAGACCTGATAGGCGTGGTTGGTAACATGGTGCAAGATACTAGATTAGCCTATGAGAGCTCACAGGGTGCGGTGGATGACATGGTAATTGGTAAATACTAGAGAGCTGAGCTGTGACGCGCGGTGGATGACATTGATACCAGACACGTGAGACATGGCATTTTGGATGCGAAAAGAACCGAGACTCTCTTGTTGAAAGACCCCCTCCACATGCCTCACCCTTACCTCCTTTAGTCGACTCTTACGACACGTAGAGGATACGGAAGGTGTATTCTAAGCCCCACCTACACGGTCAAGTCTCGTGAGAGTTGGAGTTATCGCGTTGAACTTTATTTTTTGTTTACATTTCCGATGATCTTGACCTTGATCTTCGAACTTTTGAAAGCGAATTTGATGCACATTCCCGGACCACAAAGTCAAGCGACACCAAAATGTGTTGAAGGCCCCTTCAGTTAGAATGGATTATCGCGCTGAGTATGCACCACACAGGCATCCATGTATGCAGACAGACAAACAGACAGACAGACGGACGGACGGACAGATACGTGGCGAGGGAAATATTGCATCTGTGTGTCAAGATTATGACTGATTGCGATCTAGATGGCCAGCTTTGAACACGAGAATCATGATACGCATTCCTACAGATAAGTAAGTTTGCATATGTTGGTATACGATCGGAGATGTCTCAACATGTCAAAATGCATTTCGCGAGCCGTAATCATGAACGTACTATCGTCCAAGAAAAACATTGAAGATATGTAATAATTATTAGTCCGCTGCCCTGTAGGTGGGGCTTAGAATACACCTTCCGTAACCTCTGCGTGTCGTAAGAGGTGACTAAAGGAGGTAAGGGTGAGGTAACCCTGACAGAAACCTCGAGTGCTGAAGACGGAGGTTCCAGGCCACACGGCGCACTCTAATAAACCATGGATCCACGCACTTAACGCATATGATCATGTCGCTGCAAGACATCGCATAGTTGATGAAGTTGATGATCATACATGTACACTCGCCTTGAGATTCAAATTATCGGCATTCAGTCTCTCAAAAGGATAATGACGTAAAAAGTATACCGCTGGATGAATATAATGCGTGACCCGGGGTGAAGAATCACTCTGAATTTATCAATGATCAATGATCGATTGTTCTGATGTCAGCCTGGTGCCTATGAACGCATAGATTGGTTCCCAATCACTCTTCATGCATACACAAACATGGACAGACGTTGCCGATATCCTGTATAAAAACCATAATATGTCTAGTAACAGTTTGATACAAATGCATATCATCTCAGTTGTGTTTCATGGCAACATAATAGAACAACTATGCGCTTGTAGAGTTATTCAACTGCTAAGAAAAATATTGGTAATAATTTGACAGATTCCGACAGACGTCTAATGATATCTTTTCTTAGCTTAGTTTGCAACTTAAATTTCATTATTATAAGGATATAACAATTTTAGATTAATGATGAAAATACATGGACCAGACGTGTTGAAGTCAGAGCATCGTCCTCGACAACAACACCACCGCCGCAGCCGCCGCCAACACCACGGCGACCGCCGCCACCACCACCACCACCACCACCACCACCACCACCACCACCACCACAACCACTGCTACCACAATCATCATCATCGTCGTCGTCGTTGCCGTCGTCGTCGTCGTCGTCGTCGTCGTCGTCGTCGCCGTTGTCGTCGTCACCAGAAGTATCCTTCTGAAGTACGATGCGTAGCTAAGTATCTGTCATTTACCTGTCTGGATGCAGCTAATGCTATCATGATAACGGTGTAATGAGTCAGGTACACATACGTATTTGACATGCAGATAGAAACATTTACTCTTAAGTTACAGAAACGGGCATAATTAGACAATAACAAACGTACGTTATCAAGGAATGCAGGTGCTAAAAGATCTATTACCTAGATTCCTATCGAATACATGAAACATGGTCCAGATGGTAGATTTCTCAAAAAGCTGTTTCCACTAAAGCATCTTTCTCTCGCAAACATGTGCATAAACACGTGCACACGTTGAATTAGACACGCCACATGTTAATAGTGCCTGGTTCTGTAATCGGTTGCAATTGACTGCTATGTAGTTGCATTTGGAGCATGATATATGTATGGTCAAAATCAGTATTCCAGTGGCATTTGACTTGACCATGGTTTGAAATCAATCGAGATAGCCTCGAGTTGATGGCCATTATTAATTGTCTCGCCGTTGCAAGCCGGTAATTGAAAATATGTGAGAAATTGTGTTTCCAAGAATATAGTACACCACAAATTTCACAATGTAAGCTATGTACGACGTTCACACCATCAAGGCAAAAATCAACAAATTACAGTGTATGACCTGTGAATGCCTGTAAGAACGCGCGCGTACACGCATACATTTTTGGACACGCGTATGTCGGCCTCTATATGTGTTTCATGACCGTTATGTGAGTCTGAGGAACATATCCCATGCCAGCGATTACAAAGCTGTGTTTCCACGACCAGATGAATGGAGGGACCCGATCTGTCACTCAAGTAGCTGGCGTCATAATCAACATAGGTCACCTGCTAGATGACGTCACTATCAAATGGCAGCGGTCCGACACGAAAGAGCAGAGGTCTGACAGTGACCATCTGAATCTGGATGTTGTTGGTGAATTAACAATTTACTAAGCATTCTGTTGAATATTTTGAAAGTAATTTGACGGGAATCTACTGCTGCAACAGATTCGCGTAAAATTAATTTCAAAATATTAAACAGCTTACATATATAATTACATTGAAATGGGGGAATCCAGTTTATCCATCAATCATATGACGTCATAATCAACTACATCATGAATGACTCGATTTAGTCTGTCTTAAACGTGTCATAGTCCGCCAGGTTGTACGAATTGTATGTCTTTACTACTTGATAAACATTCCGTTGAATATTTTGAAACTAATTTGACTGGGTGCTGCCAAGGCGGCAACAGCGCGCAGTAAAATTAGTTTCAAAATATTCAACAGCTTACTTTATAGTTTTCTGGAAATTGAGATTCAGAGAGAGCAAGGATCGATTGATCCCAAAACGTGAAACTCATGGGTGGAGCTTAGCAAAAATGGGCGGGGCATAGCTAAACTACCTAGATACCTACATTGAGATCATGTGAATTCAGGGCTCAATCACTGGATTCCAATGCCCGAATTTCTTAGCTAGAATTGAGCGGTATGTAGTGAGAAATGGGCGGAATATAGCTAGAAATTAGTGGCATGTGGCGAGAAATGGGCATGAGGCAGCCAGAAATGGGTGGGATGTAGCTAGAAATGGGCGGGATGTAGCTAGAAATGGGCGGGATGTAGCTAGAAATGGGCGGGATGTAGCTAGAAATGTGAGGGATGTAGCCAGAAATGTGAGGGATGTAGCCAGAAATGGGCGGGATGTAACTAGAAATGTGAGGGATGTAGCCAGAAATGGGCGGGATGTAACTAGAAATGGACGGGATTCAACTAGAAATGGGCGGGATGTAGCCAGAAATGGGCGGGATGTAGCCAGAAATGGGCGGGATGTAACTAGAAATGGGCGGGATGCAACTAGAAATGTGAGGGATGTAGCCAGAAATGGGCGGGATGTAGCTAGAAATGGGCGGGATGTAACTAGAAATGGCCGGGATGTTATTAGAAATGTGAGGGATGTAGCCAGAAATGGGCGGGATGTAGCTAGAAATGTGAGGGATGTAGCCAGAAATGGGCGGGATGCAACTAGAAATGGACGGGATGTAACTAGAAATGGACGGGATGTAACTAGAAATGGACGGGATGTAACTAGAAATGGACGGGATGTAACTAGAAATGGGTGGGATGTAACTAGAAATGGACGGGATGTAACTAGAAATGGACGGGATGTAACTAGAAATGGACGGGATGCAACTAGAAATGGGCGGGATGTAACTAGAAATGGACGGGATGTAACTAGAAATGGACGGGATGTAACTAGAAATGGGCGGGATGTAACTAGAAATGGACGGGATGCAACTAGAAATGGGCGGGATGTAACTAGAAATGGACGGGATGTAACTAGAAATGGACGGGATGTAACTAGAAATGGACGGGATGTAACTAGAAATGGACGGGATGTAACTAGAAATGGGCGGGATGTAGCTAGAAATGGGCGGGATGTAACTAGAAATGGACGGGATGTAACTAGAAATGGGCGGGATGCAACTAGAAATGGGCGGGATGTAACTAGAAATGGACGGGATGTAGCCAGAAATGGGCGGGATGTAGCCAGAAATGGGCGGGATGTAGCTAGAAATGGCCAGGATGTTATTAGAAATGTGAGGGATGTAGCCAGAAATGGGTGGGATGTAACTAGAAATTGTGCAGGGATGGGTAGCCAGAAATGGGCGGGATGTAACTCGAAATGTGCGGGATGTGACTAGAAATGGGTGGGATGTAACTAGAAATGGGTGGGATGTAACTAGAAATGGGCGGGATGTAACTAGAAATGGGCGGGAATGGAGTGAGAAATGTGCAGGATGTAACTAGAAATGTGAGGGATGTAACTAGAAATTCGGGGGATGTAACTAAAAATGTGTGGGATGTTACAACTAAAATGGACGGGATGGAGTGAGAAATATGCGGGATGTAACTATAAATGTGCGGGATGGAGTGAGAAATGTGCAAGATGTAACTAGAAATGTGAGGGATGTAACTAGAAATGTGCTGGTTGTTACTAGAAATGTGCGGGATGTAACTAGAAATGTGAGGGATGTAACTAGAAATGGTGCGGGATGTTACTAGAAATGGGCGGGATGTAACTAGAAATGGGTAGGATGTAACTAGAAATGGGTAGGATGTAACTAGAAATGGGCAAAATGTAACTAGAAATGGGTGGGATGTAACTAGAAATGTGCTGGATGTAACTAGAAAAGGGCGGCATGGAGTGAGAAATGGTCGGAATGTAACTAGACATGTGTGGGATGTAACTAGAAGTGTGAGGGATGTAACTAGAAATGGGTGGGATGGAGTAAGAAAAGTGTGGGATGTAACTAGAATTGTGCGGGGATGTAACTAGAAATGTGCGGTATGTAACTAGAAATGGGTGGGATGTAACTAGAAATGTGAGGATGTAACTAGAAATTGGCGAAATGTAACTAGTAATTGGCGGGATTGGGTGAGAAATGGGCGGGATGTAATTAGAAATGGGCGGGATGGAGTGAGAAATTTGTATCATGTAACTAGAAATGTGCATGATGGAGTGTGAAATGGGCGGGATGTAACTAGAAATGTGCATGATGGAGTGTGAAATGTGAGGGATATAACTAGAAATGGGTGGGATGTAACTAGAAATGTGCGGGATGTAAGAAGAAATGTGTGGGATGTAACTAGACATGGCTGTGATGTAACTAGAAATGTGGGGGATGTAACTAGAAATGGGCTGGATGTAACTAGAAATTGGCCGGATGTAACTAGAAATGGGCGGGATGTAACTAGAAATGGGCGGGAAGTAACTAGAAATGGGCGGGATGTAACTAGAAATGGGCGGGATTGTGTGAGAAATGGGTGGGATATAACTAGAAATGGGCAGGATTGTGTGAGAAATGGGCGTGATGTAACTAGAAACGTGCGTGATGTAACTAGAAATGGGCAGGATTGTGTGAGAAATGGGTGGGATGTAACTAGAAGTGTGCGTGATGTAACTAGAAATGGGCAGGATTGTGTGAGAAATGGGTGGGATGTAACTAGAAATGGGCAGTGTATAACTAGAAATGGGCGGGATGTAACTAGAAATGGGCAGTGTATAACTAGAAATGGGCGGGATGTAACTAGAAATGGGCAGTGTATAACTAGAAATGTGCGGGATGTAACTAGAAATGGGCGGGATGTAACTAGAAATGGGCGGGATGTAACTAGAGATGGGCGTGATGTAACTAGAAATGGACGGGATGTAACTAGAAATGGGTGGGATGTAACTAGAAATGGGCGGGATGTAACTAGAAATGGGCGTGATGTAACTAGAAATGGGCGTGATGTAACTAGAAATGGGCGGGATGTAACTAGAAATGGGCGGGATGTAACTAGAAATGGGCGGGATGTAACAAGAAATTGGTGGGATGTAACTAGTAATGGGGGGGGGGGAGGTGGAAGTAAAAATGTGCAGGATGTAGCTAGAAATGTGAGGGATGTAACTAGAAATGTGCTGGTTGCAACTAAAAATGGGCGGAATGTAAGTAGAAATGGGCGGGATGTAACTACAAATGGGCAGAATGCAACTAAAAATGGGCGGAATGTAAGTAGAAATGGGCGGGATGTAACTACAAATGGGCAGAATGTAACTAGAAATTGGTGGGATGTAACTAGAAAGGGCGGGATGTAACTAGAAATGGGCTGGATGTTACTAGAAATGGGGGGTGCGGCTGTAACTAGAAAGAGCGGGATGTAACTAGAAAGGGCGGGATGTAACTAGAAATGGGCGTGATGTAACTAAAATGGGCGTGATGTAACTAGAAATGGGCGGGATGTAACTAGAAATGGGCGGGATGTAACTAGAAATGGGCGTGATGTAACTAGAAATGGACGGGATGTAACTAGAAATGGGCGTGATGTAACTAGAAATGGGCGTGATGTAACTAGAAATGGACGGGATGTAACTAGAAATGGGCGTGATGTAACTAGAAATGGGCGTGATGTAACTAGAAATGGGCGTGATGTAGCTAGAAATGGGTGGGATGTAGCTAGAAATGGGCGGGATGTAACTAGAAATGGGTGGGATGTAACTAGAAATGGACGGGATGTAACTAGAAATGGACGGGATGTAACTAGAAATGGACGGGATGTAACTAGAAATGGACGGGATGTAACTAGAAATGGGTGGGATGTAACTAGAAATGGACGGGATGTAACTAGAAATGGGCGGGATGTAACTAGAAATGGGCGTGATGTAACTAGAAATGGACGGGATGTAACTAGAAATGGACGGGATGTAACTAGAAATGGGCGTGATGTAACTAGAAATGGACGGGATGTAACTAGAAATGGGCGTGATGTAACTAGAAATGGGCGTGATGTAACTAGAAATGGACGGGATGTAACTAGAAATGGGCGTGATGTAACTAGAAATGGGCGTGATGTAACTAGAAATGGGCGGGATGTAACTAGAAATGGGCGTGATGTAACTAGAAATGGACGGGATGTAACTAGAAATGGACGGGATGTAACTAGAAATGGGCGGGATGTAACTAGAAATGGGCGGGATGTAACTAGAAATGGGCGGGATGTAACTAGAAATGGGCTGGATGTAACTAGAAATGGGCGTGATGTAACTAGAAATGGGTGGGATGTAACTAGAAATGGACGGGATGTAACTAGAAATGGGCGGGATGTAACTAGAAATGGGCGTGATGTAACTAGAAATGGGCTGGATGTAACTAGAAATGGGCGTGATGTAACTAGAAATGGGCGGGATGTAACTAGAAATGGGCGGGATGTAACAAGAAATTGGTGGGATGTAACTAGTAATGGGGGGGGGGGGAGGTGGAAGTAAAAATGTGCAGGATGTAGCTAGAAATGTGAGGGATGTAACTAGAAATGTGCTGGTTGCAACTAAAAATGTGCGGAATGTAAGTAGAAATGGGCGGGATGTAACTAGAAATGGGCGTGATGTAACTAGAAATTGGCGGGATGTAACTAGAAATGGGCGGGATGTAGCTAGAAATGGGCGTGATGTAACTAGAAATGGGCGTGATGTAACTAGAAATGGACGGGATGTAACTAGAAATGGACGGGATGTAACCAGAAATGGGCGTGATGTAACTAGAAATGGACGGGATGTAACTAGAAATGGGTGGGATGTAACTAGAAATGGGCGGGATGTAACTAGAAATGGGCGGGATGTAACTAGAAATGGGCGTGATGTAACTAGAAATGGGCGTGATGTAACTAGAAATGGGCGTGATGTAACTAGAAATGGACGGGATGTAACTAGAAATGTGCGGGATGTAACAAGAAATTGGTGGGATGTAACTAGTAATGGGGGGGGTGGGGGGGGGGTGGAAGTAAAATGTGCAGGATGTAGCTAGAAATGTGAGGGATGTAACTAGAAATGTGCTGGTTGCAACTAAAAATGGGCGGAATGTAAGTAGAAATGGGCGAGATGTAACTACAAATGGGCAGAATGTAACTAGAAATTGGTGGGATGTAACTAGAAATTGGTGGGATGTAACTAGAAAGGGCGGGATGTAACTAGAAATGGGCTGGATGTAACTAGAAATGGGGGGGGGGAGCTGTAACTAGAAAGGGCGGGATGTAACTAGAAAGGGCGGGATGTAACTAGAAATGGGAAGGATGTAACTAGAAATGGGCGGGATGTAACTAGAAATGGGAGGGATGTAACTGGAAATGGGCGGGATGGAGTGAGACATGGGCGGGATGAAATTAGAAATTGGCTGGATGTAGCTAGAAATGGGTGGGAGGTAACTAGAAATGGGAGGGATGTAACTAGAAATGGGCGGGATGGAGTGAGACATGGGCGGGAGGTAACTAGAAATGGGCGTGATGTAACTAGAAATGGGCGGGATGTAACTAGAAATGGGCGGGATGTAACTAGAAATGGACGGGATGTAACTAGAAATGTGCGGGATGTAACAAGAAATTGGTGGGATGTAACTAGTAATGGGGGGGGGGGGTGGAAGTAAAAATGTGCAGGATGTAGCTAGAAATGTGAGGGATGTAACTAGAAATGTGCTGGTTGCAACTAAAAATGGGCGGAATGTAAGTATAAATGGGCGGGATGTAACTACAAATGGGCAGAATGTAACTAGAAATTGGTGGGATGTAACTAGAAAGGGCGGGATGTAACTAGAAATGGGCGTGATGTTACTAGAAATGGGGGGGCTGTAACTAGAAAGAGCGGGATGTAACTAGAAAGGGCGGGATGTAACTAGAAATGGGCGTGATGTAACTAGAAATGGGCGTGATGTAACTAGAAATGGGCGTGATGTAACTAGAAATGGGCGTGATGTAACTAGAAATGGGCGTGATGTAACTAGAAATGGACGGGATGTAACTAGAAATGGACGGGATGTAACTAGAAATGGGCGTGATGTAACTAGAAATGGGCGTGATGTAACTAGAAATGGACGGGATGTAACTAGAAATGGACGGGATGTAACTAGAAATGGGCGGGATGTAACTAGAAATGGGCGTGATGTAACTAGAAATGGGCGTGATGTAACTAGAAATGGGCGTGATGTAACTAGAAATGGACGGGATGTAACTAGAAATGGACGGGATGTAACTAGAAATGGACGGGATGTAACTAGAAATGGGTGGGATGTAACTAGAAATGGGCGGGATGTAACTAGAAATGGGCGTGATGTAACTAGAAATGGGCTTGATGTAACTAGAAATGGGCGGGATGGAGTGAGACATGGGCGGGGTGTAACTAGAAATGGGCGTTATGTAGCTAGAAATGGGCGGAATGTAACTAGAAATTGGCGGGATGGAGCTAGAAATGGGCGGCATGTAACTAGAAATGGGCGGGATGTAACTAGAAATTGGCGGGATGTTACTAGAAATGGGCGCGATGTCACTAGAAATGTGCGGGATGTAACAAGAAATTGGTGGGATGTAACTAGTAATGGGGGGGGGGGGGGGTGGAAGTAAAAATGTGCAGGATGTAGCTAGAAATGTGAGGGATGTAACTAGAAATGTGCTGGTTGCAACTAAAAATGGGCGGAATGTAAGTAGAAATGGGCGGGATGTAACTACAAATGGGCAGAATGTAACTAGAAATTGGTGGGATGTAACTAGAAAGGGCGGTATGTAACTAGAAATGGGCTGGATGTTACTAGAAATGGGGGGGGGGCTGTAACTAGAAAGAGCGGGATGTAACTAGAAAGGGCGGGATGTAACTAGAAATGGGCGTGATGTAACTAGAAATGGGCGTGATGTAACTAGAAATGGGCGGGATGTAACTAGAAATGGGCGGGATGTAACTAGAAATGGGCGTGATGTAACTAGAAATGGACGGGATGTAACTGGAAATGGGTGGGATGTAACTAGAAATGGGCGGGATGTAACTAGAAATGGGCGTGATGTAACTAGAAATGGGCTTGATGTAACTAGAAATGGGCGGGATGGAGTGAGACATGGGCGGGATGTAACTGGAAATGGGCGTTATGTAGCTAGAAATGGGCGGAATGTAACTAGAAATTGGCGGGATGGAGCTAGAAATGGGCGGCATGTAACTAGAAATGGGCGGGATGTAACTAGAAATTGGCGGGATGTTACTAGAAATGGGCGCGATGTCACTAGAAATGTGCAGGATGGAGTGAGACATGGGCGGGATGTAACTAGAAATGGGCGGGATGTAACTAGACATGGGTGGAATGGAGTGAGAAATGGGCGGGATGTAACTTGAAATGGGTGGAATGGAGTGAGAAATGGGCGGGATGTAACTAGAAATGGGCGTGATGTAACTAGAAATGGGCGGAATGCAACTACAAATGGGCGGGATGTAACTAGAAATGTGCGGGATGGAGTGAGAAATGAGCGGGATGTAGCTAGAAATGGGTGGGATGTAACTACACATGGGTGGGAGGTAACTAGAAATGGGTGTGATGTAGCTAGAAATGGTCGGGATCGAGTGAGACATGGGCGGGATGTAACTAGAAATGGGAGGGGTGTAACTAGAAATGGGCTGGATGCAACTACAAATGGGCGGGATGTAACTAGAAATGTGCGGGATGGAGTGAGAAATGGGCGGGATGTAACTACAAATGGGCGGGATGTAACTAGAAATGGGCGTGATGTAACTAGAAATGGGCGTGATGTAACTAGAAATGGGCGTGATGTAACTAGAAATGGACGGGATGTAACTAGAAATGGACGGGATGTAACTAGAAATGGGCGTGATGTAACTAGAAATGGACGGGATGTAACTGGAAATGGGTGGGATGTAACTAGAAATGGGCGGGATGTAACTAGAAATGGGCGTGATGTAACTAGAAATGGGCGTGATGTAACTAGAAATGGACGGGATGTAACTAGAAATGGACGGGATGTAACTAGAAATGGGCGTGATGTAACTAGAAATGGACGGGATGTAACTGGAAATGGGTGGGATGTAACTAGAAATGGGCGGGATGTAACTAGAAATGGGCGTGATGTAACTAGAAATGGGCTTGATGTAACTAGAAATGGGCGGGATGGAGTGAGACATGGGCGGGATGTAACCAGAAATGGGCGTTATGTAGCTAGAAATGGGCGGAATGTAACTAGAAATTTGCGGGATGGAGCTAGAAATGGGCGGCATGTAACTAGAAATGGGCGGGATGTAACTAGAAATTGGCGGGATGTTACTAGAAATGGGCGCGATGTCACTAGAAATGTGCGGGATGTAACAAGAAATTGGTGGGATGTAACTAGTAATGGGGGGTGGGTGGAAGTAAAAATGTGCAGGATGTAGCTAGAAATGTGAGGGATGTAACTAGAAATGTGCTGGTTGCAACTAAAAATGGGCGGAATGTAAGTAGAAATGGGCGGGATGTAACTACAAATGGGCAGAATGTAACTAGAAATTGGTGGGATGTAACTAGAAAGGGCGGGATGTAACTAGAAATGGGCTGGATGTTACTAGAAATGGGGGGAGGGCTGTAACTAGAAAGAGCGGGATGTAACTAGAAAGGGCGGGATGTAACTAGAAATGGGCGTGATGTAACTAGAAATGGACGGGATGTAACTAGAAATGGGTGTGATGTAACTAGAAATGGGCGGGATGTAACTAGAAATGGGCGGGATGTAACTAGAAATGGACGGGATGTAACTAGAAATGGGCGGGATGTAACTAGAAATGAACGGGATGTAACTGGAAATGGGTGGGATGTAACTAGAAATGGACGGGATGTAACTAGAAATGGGCGTGATGTAACTAGAAATGGGCGTGATGTAACTAGAAATGGACGGGATGTAACTAGAAATGGGCGGGATGTAACTAGAAATGGGCGTGATGTAACTAGAAATGGACGGGATGTAACTAGAAATGGACGGGATGTAACTAGAAATGGGCGGGATGTAACTAGAAATGGACGGGATGTAACTAGAAATGAACGGGATGTAACTGGAAATGGGTGGGATGTAACTAGAAATGGGCGGGATGGAGTGAGACATGGGCGGGATGTAACTAGAAATGGGCGTTATGTAGCTAGAAATGGGCGGAATGTAACTAGAAATTGGCGGGATGGAGCTAGAAATGGGCGGCATGTAACTAGAAATGGGCGGCATGTAACTAGAAATTGGCGGGATGTTACTAGAAATGGGCGCGATGTCACTAGAAATGTGCAGGATGGAGTGAGACATGGGCGGGATGTAACTAGAAATGGGCGGGATGTAACTAGACATGGGTGGAATGGAGTGAGAAATGGGCGGGATGTAACTTGAAATGGGTGGAATGGAGTGAGAAATGGGCGGGATGTAACTAGAAATGGGCGTGATGTAACTAGAAATGGGCGGAATGCAACTACAAATGGGCGGGATGTAACTAGAAATGTGCGGGATGGAGTGAGAAATGAGCGGGATGTAGCTAGAAATGTGTGGGATGTAACTACACATGGGTGGGAGGTAACTAGAAATGGGTGGGATGTAGCTAGAAATGGTCGGGATCGAGTGAGACATGGGCGGGATGTAACTAGAAATGGGCGGGATGTAACTAGAAATGGGAGGGGTGTAACTAGAAATGGGCTGGATGCAACTACAAATGGGCGGGATGTAACTAGAAATGGGCGGGATGTAACTATAAATGAGCTGGATGTAACTAGAAAGGGGCGTGATGTAACTAGAAAGGGGCGGGATGTAACTAGAAAAGGGCGGGATGTAACTAGAAATGTGCAGGATGGAGTGAGAAATGGGCGGGATGTAACTAGAAATGTGCAGGATGGAGTGAGAAATGGGCGAGATGTAACTAGAAATGGGAAGGATGTAACTAGAAATGGGCGGGATGTAAGTACCAATGGGTGCGATGTAACTTGAAATGAGCGGGATGTAACTAGAAATGGGCGGGATGGAGTGAGAAATTGGCGGGATGTAACCAGAAATGTGCAGGATGGAGTGAGAAATGGGCGAGATGTAACTAGAAATGGGAAGGATGTAACTAGAAATGGGCGGGATGTAAGTACCAATGGGTGCGATGTAACTTGAAATGAGTGGGATGTAACTAGAAATGGGCGGGATGGAGTGAGAAATTGGCGGGATGTAACTAGAAATGGCCGGGATGGAGTGAGAAATGGGCGGGATGTAACTAGAAATGGGAGGGATGTAACTAGAAATGGGCGGGATGTAAGTACTAATGGGTGCGATGTAACTTGAAATGGGCGGGATGTAAGTACTAATGGGTGGGATGTAACTAGAAATTGGCGGGATGGAGTGAGAAATGGGTGGGATCTAACTAGAAATTGGCGGGATGGAGGGAAAAACGTGTGGGAGGTAACTAGAAATGGGTGGGATGTAACTAGAAATGGGTGAGATGTAACCAGAAATGGGCGGGATGGAGTGAAAAATGGGCGGGATGTAACTAGAAATGGGTGGGATGTATCTAGAAATGGGTGAGATGTAACCAGAAATGGGTGGGATGGATTGAGAAACGGGCGGGATATAACTAGAAATGGGCGGGATGTAACTAGACACGGGTGGGATGGAGTGAGAAATGTGTGGGATGTATCTAGAAATGGGTGGGATGGAGTGAGAAATGGGCGGGATGTAAATAGAAATTGGTGGGATGGAGTGAGAAATGGGCGGGATGTAACTAGAAAGTGTGAAGTAGCAAGACAATATTACTGGATCCCTTTATTTTGCTAACAGCGTGGCTTGATGATAAGCGATATAGGATATAACAAAAATGATCCATAGTTATATGCATACATTCGTTTGTGGCCCTCAAATAGTCTGAAAATAGAATATCCTTTCAGGAAATATTTCAGCTAAGTAATACGCTTATTGCAATTCTATCCACACATATTTGTCACCGGGAGACTGAAATGTGTCTTTTATAACGTCGTTTAATACGTCGGTGTTACATCGATTTTAACATTTATTAACTGGTTAAATAGAAACAAATATCTTTTAATCATACGCTTTCAGATATAACTTTATATTTCTCAAGAGCGTCTGGCAATAATGCGTCTTATATTAATTAAAGCCATCACGTCATCATAAAAATAAAACATACCCTATTATGTTATAAATACATGGGCTGGATGTGTACCTTTAAATACCAATATGTTGAGCCTGATTAACATAAAACCGTAATGGCCGATTTACACGATTTGTAAAGGATTGATTGTGTGCCATCTAAGCGTTCACGACTCACAAGTCCTGTAACGAGCATTGTATAAAAAAGCGCTGTTTAGACTATGCGACGGCTTCTTGTTCACACATACTCCCACGATATGCCTGTTACAGATATTTTATTTTATTTAACTAATAAGAAAACGAATTGAATGATTGTAAAACAGGCCACGATGTCCGACTTCTTATTTACATCGCGCAAAATGGCACGAAATCGCGTGCAACACATCGTGTAAATCAAACATGCTTTGAATTTTACGATTTGTTGCAAGATAGAAATACCGTGAGATGGGAGGTGTTTACATAAATCGTCGTCATCGTGGCGACGTCTCGAACACGGCCAATCGTCTATAGAATCATGTAATGTAAATCGACCATTAAAGCTTATCCGCAACATTCAATTGTAATATATAGCTTAGTGTCAGTTTGTCTCCCAGAAGACGAGACGAACGCAGGATTAGGGCCAAGAATCTAGGTTTTTTAATGAAGGTAACAACCATTGTTGGATTAAAATTTTAACCAAATCGGACCAGCAGCTTGATTTTTGGTTTCAGCTAAACACGCGCACACACGCGTTCGATCCGCACTTTGCTGGTTACACTATATCTTACAATATCTAGAGTATCTCAATCTTCTCTCGCCGCTACATCTGTGATATGTTCTTACCTAACCTTTGTCTATCACTATCGCTCTAAATGTAAATGACATACAAGCAATACCCAGACAAACTATTCATATTTCATAAATAAAGACTCGAGAGCTTTCACGAACAGACATAATGTAGCGCCGACATTCTTACCAATATAACAGCTTAGACGGTATCTATATTCATAAAGCTATCTAAATGAAAATAGAGGTTGCATTGGTCATCTAAAATTATCTAAGCTTGGAGGCGAACTGTTTACTCAAAACGTGTAGATGAATGTTCGAGCGTCATCTTATCAATGCAGTTCATTTAGGGTCTGCGTAATAACGGGATCTGATAATAAGATTATTGTATCCTGGGGTGGCGGGGTGGGGTGGGCAGTAAGTTGTAGTGTTCCTAAAATGGGCAGTGTTCATATCAAAATGTGCAGTGGTTATGGTCATAATTCACAAAAGCATTGATAAACCATGTCCATCTATATCGATAATTGCCTTATCGCAATGTTATCTCTGGTCATCTGCTATGTAGAGTTCACAATCTGAATTACGGAGCTCCGTAACGAAAATCGAAGTCTGTCAAAAAGATGTATGAATTTGTATGAACGAACAGCGAGAATACTCCGCTCATGCACAAGCCAGAGACGTTGATAAGTAGGGAATGCTGCCTAGGCATAGCACATCAAAGACGTTGAGTTCAGGATTTACATCACAGAAGAGAAAACACCATGCTATTACTCAAAGCTGACGGGCCATTATTAAAGGAAACAAGGGTTTTTTTAAGAAGATTAAATTAATTACTAATATTTGCAATTTGTACCAGGTAAGCATCCGCATTGTAATGGCAGCTCTATCACCCCACCCACCCCACGCCGGGCCACAGCTCCGACACTATAAGGGAGATCGATAAATGCATATCCATCCCTATTCACTTGTTTTTGCCTCACATGCAAGATTTCTAGGCAGCACACCATTATCAAAGTGTCTTCATAGATCGGTGAGGTCAGCATATCCAAAATGGCTTGGACTTCATGCAAGGCGGAATAACGGGTTTATGATAATAATACCAATATCTGCATGAATATTTGCCCCGGGATACGATTGAACGTAATTATAAACATATTTCTATCATTTGTGTGGCTGCAGTTCCTAATCCCACCGTATTTCATTTGACGAAATGTTGATATTGGGATGCTCAGCAGACTGGTTGGTACCCAGCTCTAAATGTTTTGCAGTGATAATTCAATGGGGAATCGGTACCAACTAATTATACTGGCTAATTATCCTTTGTTCTATTCACAATATATATATATATTAAGTCTATAGTAACACTACAGAGAGAGGCTGGATCCCGATATATGACTATGAAGTAGAGTCCATGTAACAACCAACCCTTTACACATGCGGTTTACCCAGCTCATAGACGTAGAGACATGTCGATCTTTCGTATTCGGTAAATCACAGCCTTAATATATCGCTTAAGCATTAAATCTTACTAAAGCATTTAATAAATAATTAAACACACCCTACCTCATAACGAGTCTTCAGTCTAGTTTGGCGCATTATTTTAATTTAGAGACCACAACTATCAAACAGGAGACCAATTGTCCCGAGGATGCCCTTTTCCAGATCACTTATTTCCTGCTACAAGTCTCCAAAGAAACACCAACAATTAGAAACATTTGTTCTTTCTTGGCTTGACAAATGCGTGTTTGTGAAGCCCGCCGAGAGAATTCATAATCGGCGCAGCTTCAAAGACCGGTGTTTCGATACAGCCATGCTGGGGAATGTGCTTGATTGTCGGCTCAGAGAAATGCATTGACTCACAGGAGCATTTAAGAGTAATTGATTCTATTTTGTACGAATGCCATAAGCAACTGTAATTCCTCAGGAGTCGCATCCACTGACGATGCTAGTGGCAATGCATAATATTGTCCAGCGGATTGGTTACCATTGATCGAGTGCAATGCTGGACAAAGATGGCCATTTATAGAAAACTGTCATTAGTTCATTTGTCCGGAATGTACATTTATATTAGATGTATTATTACATGCAAATAACGACGAGTTGGAGGCTATATCGAAGATGATATCTAATGGGACTATCAAGCCGATCATTTGGATGACCACAGAAACAGGTATCAGTATATATATATATGTTCCTGGTCTGGCCTTGTAAGTTAATGACACAGACGCCATCAACACACATGGATGACTGGGGATTGTCAGCTAACTATATGAGCTGTCAATTCAGACTCCAATTAATATGGGATTATGAAGATATATTAACTATTACACATTAATACTGGGATTTTTAGAGGACGATGCGCGATCAGACAGGCTAACGATCAAATAAGCTCATAATTCTTCCAATCAAGGATGTGCTTAATTCCATGCAATATTCATTGGATGTCCCTTTCACTCATCACAAGAGACTATAAAGCCAGGACAGTGCGACATTGTCAGCGTATTCTCTCGTGTGATCATCGGCCTAAATAATATCACTGCGAGCTTGCAAGAACTGGAGGATTCCAGTTTCTCAGGTAATCATATGACGTCACAATGAACTACGTGATGATTCGGATGATGTCATACTCAATTACCCCATGAAAGACGTAGCTAAGTTCGGCACGGCCGCTTAATTGATGACAGACTAAGGACTAAGCGTTGTGTTTCGAATTTTATGTCATTACTATTTAATAAACATGCTGTTGAATATTTTGAAACTAATAGGCCATAGGCAGCAACAGCACCCTGTCAGATTAGTTTTTAAATATTCAACAGCTTACATGTAGAGTTTAGTTGAAATTTAGATTCAGAGATTGCAGGGATCAATTTATCCCAACGCGGGTGAAGCGTGGGCGGAGCTTAGCTAAAGATGGGCGGGGTATAGCTAAGATTGTCTTCCTCCATAGCAATGATGTTAAATGCGATGATGAGGGCTGCGACTCAACTGCTGAAACAGAACTAAAAGTTGAGCTTACCTTACACTGTATGGATTACATATAAAGCTACACACTTCACATGTGGTTACACGACATCTTGACGCCGTTTCCGAGTCGTGACCACGCGCATGTAAATACTCAAAGAAGTATGGATGGTGGCCATTAACCTTTTAGTAGATTTGACACGAATGTATAAACATAGCAGTCAATTTCACTCAATTCGTTCGTGTCTTAACCCGCAAACGCCATTTATGACACGGGCCTATTTCAATTTTCAAAGAATTATTGTGCGGGTACGATGTACATTTGCATTTAAATGTATGGATTTTCTACTGATTGTAGCGAAGGTTGTTCTTGAGAACGAGTCTTTAATGATCGGCGTGCGACTTTAAGCAACTCTCCCACTAGGCGACCATTTCGTTTGGAGTAGCTGCGAATATGTACAAGTGGTTGAGACCTTACAATAGTCACCAGGTGGGACATGATTTGCTCGTAAGCGCTCACAAGCACTCGCAAGTGATTGCCGTCCGCAAACTATGGTTTTAGGTAGCATACACCTACCTCACCCATCCCCATGATTTTCCTAGATTTACACACTTATTGCGATTTAATTGAAATTGTACGGACACTGTACCTACATTCAATTAACTTGGCCACACCCCATGGCCAAATTCTTGGATAAAACCCTGACTTCATATCAATTTTATTTCAAAATGTTCAGCAAAATAAGTATTAAATCAGAAATACTGGTGTTTTTTGCATACATTTTAAAGCCAAACAAAGGCTTAATTAAACTCATGAAAGGTTTCTACAATTGTTTTCCAATTCTTAGAAATTTAAACTATCCATCACAGTTAAGTGATCACATCTTGCATTATTCAAAATCTTTGTATTACCTATTAGCAAGATATTATTGTATTTGTAAATATTTTGACTTATGAACAAAACATGTTATCAAAATGCTAAAAAATGAGCTTTTTTCGAGTGCTGCACAAAGTGGAGGATGGGTCGACGTAGAAATTCAGATGGCGCTTGGAGTCAGATCTGAGAGTTAAAGTCTTCAAGATTTTCAAAACGCCCTGATTACTTCACAGGCCTATTGTTAGAGGTTACTCTCAAAATATTCAGAATCTGTGCTGTACTTGTATATGATTCTTGGCTTGAAATTGAAGTATTGCTACATGATGGGTGAAAGCTGATTGGGGAAAGCCATGTGATAAATAGTTTAACAGTTGTCAGTTAATACATATAAAATTGTATACATAGCTAAATTATACCAGCACAATTTGATTGCTAATGACTCTCCCCAAGTGTTCAACAATTAAGTCTCAATATCTCAATTTTAGGAATTTGTATCCACCAAGTCCCAACATTTCCATACACTTAAATGTTTATTTGTACCATTCATTTTGCCCTTTCTCAACAGACTCACTAATGAATAATTTCAGATCAGACTTAAATTATTGTTTGTTTGGGGTAACTAACTTAAAATTTTGGTATGAAGATAGATATGGTATTTATTGTTTATCATTAATTTTCATGGCTAAATGAAGAAGAGCATTTTCTATTTAATTTTATTGAATGCTTATATATTCAAATTTTATTATATGGTTTAATACTAGAAACAGACCATAATTTAAGAATGGCCTCAGTGAGATGTGAAGATTGCATGTCAGTCTTCAATTTCAATATACCAGTCCATATAGAATATGAATTTTCATGTTTACACAGGTTTTGAGAAATGACACCCAAACAGCCAGAGATCAATGTAGACTTTGTAACCAAGAGGCATGATGGGCATGATTGGCCCGTATCTCTCACCTGGGATAACAGAATTTGAAATATTTAAAATTAGGTTCCAAATACAGTCTTTCTGGAATAAAGAAAATCTCTACTTAAGTGTAGGAATTGGTGTCCAAATTCAAAGATTCTGTACTGAAATTTGTGAATTTTGTGTTAAAATATATAATTTTGACAGTTACTCAGAATCTTACATTTTTAATGGAGCATTTCATCAAATATCAGCAAGCATTTAAAATTTAACATGAAACAAGAAGCTTTGGACCTAACATGGAAGAATAAGTGGGAAAATGTCAAAATTTGGTACTGAAATCTGTGAACTTGTGATTAAAAGCAAATGTTCACACAGAAATATGTAAATTTTGACAGTTAATAAGCGTATCTGGGTTAAAAATGATAAAAATATTTCATATGATTAGCACTGTAAAGAATTTAAGCGGGAAATGTGAAGCTGCTGTTCAGAAACATGCATAGCCTTTGACAGGAAACAAGGAAATTTGGATTAAAAAATATATGAAAATTTAGGCCTGAAATACAAATATTTCTGTATGAAGAATTGATATCGAAGGTTCAAATACAAGCATTTTAACGGGAAACATCAACATTCCAGGTAAAAATTGATAGAATTTAGCCGCAAAATTGATTTTTGTTTGTTCACTGTCAAAATTCAACAGCTAACAGAGCCAAGTTTAACCCGTTAATGATCAAATCGGCAAAAACAGCCTCCGCTCTTATCTATAGACAATATTTTCAAATTTTTTCACTGCAATGCCTGACTCGATGACTGAGCAATTCGTTCCAGTGATGAATCTGCAAAAAATATATTTTATTTTTCCCGCAAATGGGCATTCACTAAGTAAAAATGGCAATTTTCTTAACGAATCTTTACCATTAAAGGGTTAACCAACTTTTGAATAGTAACTTGATAAATAAGATAAATAAGTTAAATAACATCTGAAAATGGAAACTCAAGCCATCTTTGACTGGGCCTAGTTAACTTGCGTGGCTCTGACGGATTTAGTTCTATAGGCATACAAAGGACTGTGCAGAAACAGGATGAAAACTTCGGAATCAAATATAACACATATTCAATTACAATTCAGCTTATGCATAATTTAGCTTAAGCAACTAGACTCTGTTAATTTATGGTATGAGCTGTTAACCACAGACTTTGGCCCATGTAGGGTAATCAAAATCAAGGATATATCTTCAGGACATTAAATTCAGAAAAAAATAACCATTACTCTTTGTATAACTTTGTATAATTTCCAGGGATGTGGACATATGAATGGGTAGGGACGGACTTGGAGGAGTAATCATCAGCAGTCTATAGCGAACATTTAATCACCTACAAGATACAGATCCAAACGGTCACATAGAGAACTAGCTCACATGATGGAACTTTAAATCTGCCATCCATAGTGAGCATGCCAACCGCTGAGAGCAATATTGTAGGTGGAACAACATGCCTTAAAACACTCTTCACACCTCTAAGGCCGGAAAGTGGCCATCCTACTCCCCATAGCTTAACAACTAATACCAGTTCTAATCAGCCTAAACAACGATCTCAAATTGAAACTTTAACTCCGTTGTACAAAATTAATTGTCTTCTGCTAGAGAAAGAAGCCAAATTAAAGAAATTAGAATGTGAAAATCAGTTGCTCACACAACAACTAATTAAGTACAGTGTCGCCAAGATCTCTGTGATGAGCACACAGACAAATCAGCCTAACATGAGCTCCAGCTCATCACTTTAGAGGAGAGATAAAATAACATCGAATTAAAGCAACAATCAGACTGGCAACAAAATAGCATCGAATTAGATCAATAATCTGACTGTCAACAAAATAACGTGGAATTAGATCACTGATCAGACTGTCAACAAAATAACATTGAATTAGAGCAACAATCGGACTGTCAAGAAAATAACGTCGAATTAGTTCACCAACCGGACTGTCAACAAAATAACATCGAATTAAAGCAACAATTGGACTGTCAACAAAATAACATCGAATTAAAGCAACAATCGGACTGTCAACAAAATAACGTCTAATTAGAGCAACAATCGGACTGTCAACAAAATAACATCGAATTAGAGCAACAATCAGACTGTCAACAAGATAACGTGGAATTAGATCACTGATCAGACTGTCAACAAAATAACATTGAATTAGAGCAACAATCGGACTGTCAAGAAAATAACGTCGAATTAGTTCACCAACCGGACTGTCAACAAAATAACATCGAATTAAAGCAACAATTGGACTGTCAACAAAATAACATCGAATTAAAGCAACAATCGGACTGTCAACAAAATAACGTCTAATTAGAGCAACAATCGGACTGTCAACAAAATAACATCGAATTAGAGCAACAATCAGACTGTCAACAAAATAATATCGAATTAGAGCACCAATCAGACTGTCAACAAGATAACATCTAATTGGAGCAACAATCGGACTGTCAAGAAAATAATATCGAATTAGAGCAACAAACAATTGAAGCAGCACGACAAGATTAAGAGGATTTAATTAGCTTTTTTACAGTATAGCACGAAAAGCAACACAATTGTGTGTAGCTTACCACCGAGACTCGACCATGCTGGCAAAACAAATGTAATCAAAGCCTGAGCTATGAATTATGGGAGATGTGTGAACATTTGAGACTTGTTTATGGGGACCACTCCAACTCATTTCACAGGAATCAAGGTTATGGACCAATCAATTGATTGCAATCTCGGTACCAGTGATGGTCTGTATCTCAGTCGTAAGGGAACCAATGTGATGATAAAAAACACTAATGAAGTGCTAACGATAATTCCAAGCCGGGAAGACAAGACCATCGCTAGTGCTAGACATTCGCCAACATGTACATTATGTGGATATTGTCGACACGGGAAAAAATAATTTGCTGGAACTGGCATGGGAAGGCTCACAACGCCAGTTCATGCCCAAACATATGAACGTGGGCGACACCCACTAGGGGTGTGGCCATCAAGAGAGAGGCATAAAACCAGATGACTGTGAATTACATAACCTGAATGACTATATGATTCATACTTCAATAATAGATTCAATGTGTTATATAAAATGTGCTGTATCTGTAATATAGTCACATGGCAGTGTTCCACCAGGGCTGACAACGATGTAGCAGTATGTACCAGAGCCGAGAATTCAACAGAATAAGTAAGTATAGCTATTGTTTCTAATAGAGAACAGTCAGATACAACGAAAGTTTTGATTACTTACTACACTCCTAACTCTACTGTTGAAACTCATAGACCTGTAAATAGAAACAGTTTAAATGTGTGCCTGGTAAATGATCGCAGCTTAATGTATGCATATATTACATTTTGCTTTCGCTACTAAGCTGCTTTGTATACTAATACGCAAAAACAGCTATACATGTATGAAACATATTGCAAATGCTTCAGTCTGCAACCAGCAACGTCTCTAATCAGCCGGAGATAAAGTCTCTCAAACATCCCCATGCAACATGTTTCAATATCGCTCCATAGACAATTTCATCAATGAAGGTAATTACGATAATTACATTAATCTTTTTTACTATATGCTAAGTGATACTTGTACTTTCTGTGAAAAAGAAATTCTCAGAGAGTGCGAAACCTCAATATCAATACCTACATATCCCATGCATACAGGGAAAGTCTAAACTTGACAATGGATTTGATATTAAAGGTAAAGGAATTCACATTGCTTACCTGAATGTCAATCTCATACTACCGACAATTGATGAAATTAAAAGATTAATTGTCGGTAGAATGAGATTGATTCTATGTGATCGTTTTCTAAATCATTTATTCGTATGCAGTTTAAATGACTTTATCTTTATATTTAAACTGCATACGAATAAATGATTTAGAAAACGATCACATAGAATCAATCTGGGTTGAAACAAGAATGCCTAAAGCACAAAATATATTAGTTAGTTATGTATACCACATAGTTCTACTACTGAATGGATTGCTGAGTATGAAAAACAGATTGCAGATAGTGTAGATGCTGATACAGGGTTTATAAGGGTTGATTTACAATCATGAGCACACAATTGTCTCACACGCATCAACATTTTCTTTTTTATCTATGGCTTCTATTCAACTTTATTCTGATATAGCATAAACCTAGGCATGAAGGAAAACAAACGACGTTATAAAGTCCAAGGAGGTTACTGAGAATTTGTAGTTGGCAGTTGAACAATTGAAAAATAACTTATTTATTAAAATATAAAGAACTTGTCAATATGCAGTCTAGAATACCACAATGCATAATTATTAATCATATTAGTGGGTGAATGTTTTTTGCAGGGGTGGAGGGAGGATTAGCGTGCGGGCTTCAAATTGTGGTCGACTGACAAGCGATTTAATGGCCAATGGGCAATTGGTGGAAACATAGGTAATCTCCTACGCTCCCTGATGCTGCGTCATTTGTATTACACGTCCTTAGGGGGGGGGGGGGGGGCGTAAGGACGTCGTCCGTGCAACCCTGCGGGGAAGCTACGCTACCATTCGGGGAAACACTTCAAAGATTGGCATGGCTCAAATACATCTAAGTGTGAGTGGGCATAAAAACTAAACCAGCAACATGTTTGATCTTTATCGAAAAGCATTAAAAATATGTATTTAAAGAATAATTTCATGGAATATCGAGATTCTTGATAGGCAACTCTCTTAAATGACCTCATGAAGTTGAGTGCTAGAGAAAAATAGGGCATAGTACCTACACAAAATCAAATTGACATGCTTATGACATGTGAACTATCTCATAGCTATGTGCCTAATTTGTGTATTTTGGGCCTACTTTGATTGGCTATCAAAGTTATTGTCCATTCTGACACATTATGTGTCGGAAAGGACATAAGACCTTGACTATGTTGTAATCATAGCTAATCATTGAATTAATTGAATTAATTAATTGGTAGCTGTTAAAATTTATTAAATAAATGTAAGAGTTGACCATAGCCCCTTAAGTGGTGCATTGATTAACCAATATATACACTCCTGATCTGATGCTGTGCAATGAAACATAACCGTTCATTAATAACATCATTGGTAATCACCTCTGAAATGATATCATTCAGAAAATAAACGTCTCTTCGCAATAGCAAACAAAAGATCTGGTTGCATATTAGTTAGAATATTGGTAAAGGTAAACGATACGACTAGATAACAGCTTGTCATCAGAATGTTAATATGAGAGTAATTGATTGTAGTTTGTTGCTTCCCATGACACTAACAGTTTTCTACAAGCAGTCTAAAGATAATATCCCATTATTTAACTGATTAACGTAAAATTAAGTATAACCGACTCGTGATGATTAAACAAACGATAAATCTCGTGCATTAGAATTAACTGATTGTAGATGGAACACGTATTACTGTTAGCCCTAAGAAGTTAGATTTTAACAATGACTGGCATAATCAGAAATGAATGTTATAAGCCATATTCTTGATGCTTACAAAGAAATTAAAAGTCGTGAGCGTGTATTTTGGTAAAAGTCTCTCAACAACACACATACTTGATACATGTTTATCGAAAATATATTACATGGGCATACATAAATTGTACGCACTCATCCGTGTCCGCACCCACCCTATAAAACCGATATACGGTTTAAAATTTGACATCGTCAGAGTTTGACATTATGACAGACCGTGCAGCCTTAGTTGACAGTGACAGCCCATTGATTTGTCCATTGTTTCAGCACGTCCAAGGCACAATCTACTCTGTAGCCAGCCGTGGTGACATGCTCCTCAGAACTCCATATTGATAGATCAGCTGCGTGAATGCCTTATCGATCCGAACATTTTGGAGGTAAATCCAGCTTGCCACAACAATCTTTTTTCTCCTGAACCGCATCCTCTACTTTTTTTAGAAAGATATGTGACCTGGTCTTCAGTCGATCTGAAACTATAGAATCCCGACTGTTGTTGCAACAGTACGTGGTTTGCTTTTAAATTCCACGATATACGATTCTCTCCATTACCTTTCCTACACAACTTGTCAAGCTGATTGGTCTGTAACTGGTTGCTTTTATCCTGCTGTTACCTTGCTTGTAGATGGGCACCATGATTACATCTTTCCAGATTTCATCTACCAGGTGTTTCAGCATTTCATTGTTGGTGTTTCTTCTTGAGATTCCTTAATGCTTTGATCAACTCATCTTTGGTTATGTCTTGTTCCGTGTCATCACCTGTCTTTTCACTGGGATTAAGGCTGTTGAGTTCTAGGTGTGCCCGTCTTCACTGCAAATATCTCTCTCCCTCACTCCCCTCACTCCCGCTCCCCCTCCCTCCCGCTCCTCCTCTCCCCCACATCCCTCCCCTCTCCCCTCCTCCTCCCCATCCCTCCTCCCCTCTCCCCCTCCCTCCCCTCTCCCCCCTCCCTCTCCCCCTTCCCTCCTCTCCCCCTCCCCTCCCTCCCCTCTACCAGCCCCCCTCCCGCCCTCTCCCTCCCGCTCCCCTCCCTCCCCTCTCTAGCCTCTCCTCCTCCCTCCCCCTCCCCCCTCTCACCTCCAGCCCCCTCTCCCCCCCCGCCTCCATCCCTCCCCATCCCTCTCTCCCCTCCACCTCCCTCCCCTCTCCCCTCTCCCCATCTCTCCCTCCCCTCTCCCCCTGCCCTCTCCCCCTCCCCCCTTCTCCCCCCTCTCCCCATCCCTCTCTTTCCCTCCCTCTCCCCCTCCCCGTCCCTCTCCCCACCCTCCCTCTCCCTCTATCCCCTCCCTTTCCCCCTCCCCCCTCCCTCTTCCCCTGCCCCTCCATCTCTCCCTCCCTCCTCCTTATCCCCCTCCCCCTCCCCCTCCTCCTCTCCCACTCCCTCTCTCCCCCTCCCTCTCCCCCCTCCCTCCCCTACCCCCTCCCCCTTACCCTCTCCCCCTACCTCCTCCATCCTCTCCTCTCCCCCTCCCTCCCTCCCTCCCCTCCCCCCCTCCCTCCCCCTCCCTCCCTCCCTCCACTCCCTACCCATTCCCCTCCTCCCCTCCACCTCCCCTCCCTTCCTCCCCTCCCTTCCTCCCCCTCCCTCCCATTCCCTCCTCCTCCCTCCCTCCCCTCCTCCCTCCCCACCCTCCCTCCCCCCGCTTCCCTCCCTCCCATCCCCCTAGCGTAGTTAACTATGTCCAATTCTTGTTTGTCTGGACTGATGACGTTCACAGACAGATGCTCTGCAATGTCCATATGCCGAGGGGTTCAAACAGTTGAGGTTGTTATTGACTAAGGTTAAAATTCTTCCTTTTCTTCGACCCTCCCGGCCTGACCTGTAGCACTCATATCCTCGGATTTGAAATCTTCTTTCAGCATTAAGGTGGGTTTTCTGTCTTTTTATTAGAAAACTTTTCCAAATCAAGCTTCTTGTTGTGGACTCCATCTGCATTCTACTGCATAATCTTCAGATGTTTTGGTTCATTACATGCCTTTGACTGTTTCTTTCGTCATCTTCTTTTCTTTATCCGTATTTGACCACCAGTAGCTTGGGTGGGCCCTCTCGAGGTCCGGTACTGCCACTGCCCGGGGGTCGAAGAAGGTATTTAACTCGAATTAACAAAGAGCAATTTGCCCAATCCCAGTGTCATTGATAACTTGATATTTTGTTCAGTCGGGCCTCCGTGAGGTCAAATGTGTCTATTTTGGAAACAATGTTGCTGAAAGTTGTTGCTGTTGCGCATTAGCCTTTAGACAGAAAATGGTCCCACGTCTTTGGGAAATCGTCCACCCAAGTTTGGAGAAGCTCCCTCCAGTAGAACGAGGGTTATTGAAATCATGTCTATTGTGAAAACAATATTGCTGAAAGCTGTTGCTGTTGTGTGTTAGCTATTGACCCCAAAATTCGCATCAGTATTTAGGACTCCACAGGCAAGTGCCTACCACGGTTTGGAGAAGGTACGGTAAGGAGCATCAGATTTATTAAAAGATGTCTTAAGAGAAAGAACAACGGCAACAAGAAGCACTCTATGTTCACCTTTACACTTACATCTAGTGACCACAATAAATAAAATATGCTAGTAAGAACGGAAAAATTTCTTAGCAGTTCTCCATTCAGCGTTGCGTTGAATTAACGGTTTTGATGTAGGGTCTACAGATAAGAACAGGGCCTAAGTGTCACAACAGTTCATCTTATCACAGCAGACGCTATTCAGGTGTAGCATTTTCAATCATAGCCCTCATAAATCTACGTGTATTTTATTGGTTATATCGAAGCTAATTTGGTCGGAGCATGGTACAGTGTTCCCACAATCTGCAACATCAGCTCACAGTCAAACTTGTTACATATTGTTCAATAAACTGACTGATAAATTGTTAATAATTTTCCGTATTTGATGTTTATCTATTACTTGGTCAGTATCTAAGCTACACGATTTCTTTGTAATTAATGAGTTTGTTATAATTTTCACTGGGGTGGGGGGGACCAGTATGTTATGATTTCAGATGAAATGAGACAATTTTTTCAATATTACTGCAAGGGGCTTTATATTACAGTGTGTTAATCTATAAAAACTATTTCTAAAGACACCAGTTCACCACAGCAGGGTGAATCCATTAGCCGGTGGAGAGATCCTCGTGACCTAAGAGTAAAGAAAACATCATTCACGTTAGCGTTTTGTAGAAAATCACACATTAAACAGCTCTATGTATTTATCTTGCGTTTATTGTTTATTTATGCTTAGTGTTAGTTTAATGTAATGAGCGTAGCGCTAACCCATAGTCAGTAGTCTGCTATGTTCTACAGTTTTTTCTGACCCTGATGTTGAGATGTGACATTGATATCCAACATTTGGCAGGATATAGAAATAGCAGAAAAGTAAAATAATAAGCAAAGACAAAAGGCACGAGATATAGACTAAGGCGGGACCATTGCTTCTTCTGCTTCTGTATCCAACTGTTAATAACCCCCCAAGTGCGAGTAATCAATCCCATGCTGGATAAACACGCAATAACGTGTAGTGGTTATCACAAGAATATTTTACAAAAGCGCCATAATTCAAAATAAGCATGATCAAAATTGTCCAACTCATATATATTTTAGTTACATTATGGCACACAAACGCAGTGTTTATATATTAAACATAATTCGGTAAACTTTTACATTGAAGCTTGCTAATTGTCAGACGGCAGAAGAATATCTTGAAACAGGCAATTGTCCTGTATCGTTAAAATAATTACGTAGAAGGGACGAATATGTCTCTGGCTTTGACACGCACAGTTCTAGTAAAGCTCCGAACACATTTTAGGCGTGATGGAATTTAATTTGAAGCTTGAATTCCCAGAATTCTAATTTCAATGTAATTATACAGGTAAGCTGTTGAATATTTTGAATCTAATTTGACTGGGCCTGTTGCTTCCTAGGGTAGCAACAGCTCCTAATTGAATTGGTTTCAAGATATTCAACAGCGACCGCCAACAAGTGCTGTTGGTTTGCTATATTCCTTATCTAACATAACAGTTGCGATCATTTCCATTCTCTGGCCATCATAAACACGCACAGGAGAATGCAACATGTATGTATTTCATCAACTGGCAGCCAAACATACGGCATTGTATATTATAGTATAAAGCATTATGGCAACCTAAGGAAATATTATTATTAGAATCTGATAGATATTCGCTAGGTATGTTTTTTGTCTATGTGAAATGCGATAATTGTGAAAATGGGATGAGAATGCATATGATAAGTGGAACATACTGACGATGACGACGACAACACAAATGCGTAACACTGGAGAAGACCATTCATTTGATGCTATACTGTGTGTAGCGGTGTTCTAAATAAATGTCTTAATGATCACATGACTAACGCAAATAACACGAAATGGACTTATATTATAAGGACTTTTGCTATAGATATAATGAGAATGCTTACACGGCAAATGATATCACAATATGCTCACCCGGTCACAGCCTCTCTTTTGCAACAAACAAGGAACATTAATAGTCATATCCGCATAAGATACATAAAGTAAAACAATATGCCACTAGTCTTCAAGTTTGGTATGTATGAGCTAAGTTGAGTTGATGTGATGTCGTAGTTATAGAGATGAAATATCATCCTGAATGTTTGCTATCCCTCTATAACAGAGATCGTGCTTAGTCAAACACGTCACGGAAGAGCACTAACCCCAGATACAGCCATACACACTGCCCTTGCGTGCAGAACTGTTCTCCTATATGCAAGTAATCTTGGCTAGTGATGAGGTAACACCAGTATTCAAGCTCTCAGACCTGATCAGATGCTTTACGTCCAGGCTATATTAGCTAAAAATGATACCAATCAAGCAACCATGCAAACCTATTCATGAATATGATACTAGGATACTTTCCCAAGTTAGAGAAACACTGTAAGGACCATGAGATTTTATTAGTGCGAAGTTGAACTGCTAGCAAATCTATTAGGGAAATGTGTCAACACAGCGGGGAGAGTGAGACTGTGTTGCCAATACTATCCGTCATGAATTGTTAACCAATGAATCTCCAACACGTGTCACAGCCGATTGCCAGCAAAGAGCAGTACGATCGCCACTGCCAACGTCTGTTACCATGGTACCCCATGGTACCAGCGTCAAGAATAAAGCAAATTAGCAAGTGCAAGCCACGCTGTCTCTCTCACAGATATTACTGTATAACTATGTTCACCATCTGAAAACAGAACCAACAGATACTAGACACAGCCGAGATCACAAACGCCAGATTGCCAAACATACAAACTACCACACCTTATTACCATATGTTGTGGGTATCGAGAATCGACCTATGCCAGAAATAATTGATCTGAAGAAACCCGATTCTATAATTGAACTTGTAGCAGAAACTAGTGGTGTGAACATATCTGCTCTATGGATAATGTTTTCGATGATTACACAAAGGCTGTCTGTACACTGACTGAGATGTCAGCCACATATAATGTATTGAATGTTCTGTCGACAATTGAGCGAGTAGTGGTCATCATGTCTGAGCGCGGGAGCCCTGGGAGTAGCGTGAATAGTGAAGGGCAGATTTTATGCACCCAAAAAGGCAATGAAATTAAAAACCTTCCTCCATCACAAGATGCACTATCCCAACATCTGTTTCGGGTAGGATATGAAGCAAGTCACGCATGGGGTCAAGCATGGATCAAACCACAACATCTGCCAAGTCCAGCAGAGGTTGGGTGGAATTGGGATATGTGCATTGTGCAATAGAAAATGAAATGGATGACTCTTTCTTCTGCTAGCCAAGCCTACCCCGTTGTCATCAAACAGCGGCAGTGTAAGTACAAGAAGGCAGAATTGAGTGGTGGATGTGAATGAATATTTGACAATATTTCTACAAACATGTCTTGTATGGGCTTAAATGTATTGCTGATTAGGATAGTTTTACCAAAGATTTTACTTGAATAAAGTTCACAGTTGGGAATAATTCACTGCATGAAAGAACTACCATCTATTGTACATTTGTGGTTTACGAATAACCGGGACGAGTAATTTGCATTCCTGCTATAATAAATGGTTCAGCATCAATTCTAGGTTATTTTTCTTTATTTAAAATCAACCCTATGTTATTTCGAGTTGAAATATTTACGTAAATGATGGTCATATTTGAAAATAAAATGGCTGACACAAGGTAGGTTGAGCATTATGTCATATTTAGATTTTTGATCTGTAAACATAGTTATAAACACCAAAATTAATTTCATATTTTTATTATCAGCCGAGATATGGGACATTGAAAATCTGTATTGTGGCTTTTTTTAAATGGCCGGCACAACCTCTACAGGTCAAATCCACTTGGGATCCAGTTTTGAAATAAGCTGGTATGGGCCATAATAACTATGTGCCAAATGTCATACTTGTATCACAAATTGCCCGATTCGGCTCGAGATGGGGAATAATGGATGGACTACTACAATGTTTAGACATTATAAGCACCATGTTCATACATTATAAGTGTGATGTTTACATGTTATAAGTACAGTGTTAGCGTAATTAAAGTACAATGCTAACATGTTATATGTTATAAACACTATGTTTACGTGTTTAAGTACCATGTTTACATGTTCATGCGTTATAAGTAACAAGGTTACGTCTCACAAAGTACCATGTTTACATGCCATAAGTACTGTGTTTATGTATAATAATTACCAAGTTTACATATTAAAAGTACCATGTTTACATCTTTATATGGTATAAGTACTATGTTTACGTGGTATAAGCACCAGGTGAACATGTTATAAGTACCATGTTTACATGTTCATGTGTCATAAGTAACAAGTTTACGTCTTGCAAAGTAGCATGTTTACATGCTATATGTAATGTGTTTACGTATAATAAGTACCATGATTACATATTAAAGGTACCATGTTTACATCTTTACAGGTTATAAATACTATGTTCACGTGGTATATGCACCAGGTTTCTGTGTTATAAGTACCATGTTTACATCTTATAAGTACCATGTTTACATGTTAGAAGTACAATGTTTACCTCTTATAAGTAACAAGTTTACGTTTTATAACTACCATGCTTAAGTCTTATAAGTACCATGTTTTCGTCTTATAAGTGCCATGCTTACGTATTATAAGTACTATGTTTACGTGTTATAGCTACCATGTTTACGTGTTATAACTACCATGTTTATGTGTTATAAGTACCATGTTTACGCGGTATAAGTACCATGTTCATGGGTTACAGCTATTGCGATGACTCCTCGTTCACCGACTGCCTCCATGTCGGTTTAGCTGCCTTCCTGACCACCCAACCCTCGCATCCCACCTGAAACCTGTCAGCCATCCTGTCCACCATCAAGCCACCTGCCTGCCTGCATGTCGATATAGCTGAATACCTTTTCACATTCCTGCCTGTCCGCCTATATGCATGCATGCCTGTCTTTATGCCTGCTTATCCGCGCACCCACTCGTCTGTCCACCCGCATGCCCACCAGCCGGACTGCCTGCCCGCCAGCCCAACCTGCCGGCATCCCAACAACCCATCCGCCCATCTACCCATCTATCCGTCGGCACATTTCTTTAGTTCTGGACAGATTTAGACATACGTGGTCAACATCTTTAATTGACATCTAAAACCAGCGCTACATAAACGAAACTGAATCAATGCCAGGTATAATAGATATCTCCGTTGAAAATTCTCGACACTATTTAAAGCGAAGGGGAAATATATTTCTTTCGATGACCTTTTTCGTCATATTTAGAGCTATTGACTTTTAACTTGTGTACGTTCCTTTGAGCATAAATTACTATCCATATAAGTACTAGGTAAATCTGGCCTACTTTCTGGAATACAGGTCACATGTTAATTTTATATTAGGTGTATATTTCGGTATATAGCTGGTCCATATTCTGGTATATTTATGTAGATGCATGTATATTCGCGTATATTCCTGTATATTCCTGTATATTCACAGACATTTCTGTTGATTCTTGTATATTCTGGTATTTAGTAGAACCAATCTCCAAGATATAAAGAACTAATACACATCGCTACATTTGAGTATCTGCCAAGAGCTGCACATTTACTGGCATTCACATTCAAAACACGCAAATAATTCATGATGGCGGGATTGCCTTCCATAATCCCAGAATAAAGAGGCAATTATTAGCAGAGATTTCCTGCTTTGATTGTCTAGACAGGACATACTGTACAATACAATGGAAAGAAACCTTTCACTGCTCAATTTGAGTTCTGAGTATTCCTTTGTTGCGTTCTCGCACCGCTCATGATACAATGGTCTTCTAACATTCACAAAGAATAATGCAATGATGAGAGATAGAACTGCCCTAACTTGTGCTCTGAACTATGCCTACTTCCGACTTCGCAATCAAACTACTGTCAGACAAACACATAAAATCACAATATGAAAATGAACGAGCATATATATCCCACGTGTGCATGAAGAATACGGTCATATGAGGATGGAAATGGCAGGAGAGAGAGAGAGAGAGAGAGAGAGAGAGAGAGAGAGAGAGAGAGAGAGAGAGAGAGAGAAAGAGAGAGAGAGAGAGAGAGAAAGAGAGAGAGAGAGAGAGAGAGAAAGAGAGAGAGAGAGGAGAGAGAGAGAGCGAGGGCAGCGGAGGGGAGAAGAGAAGCGAAATGAGATAAAAGAAGAGAAGAAAAGAGAAGAGAAGAGAAGAGAAGGGAGGAGAAGAGAAGAGAAGAGAAGAGAAGAGAAGAGAAGAGAAGAGAAGAGAAGAGAAGAGAAGGGAAGAGAAGAAGAAAAGAGAAGAGAAGTGAAGATAAGAGAAAAAAACGCGAGAACAGTAAAAGCCAGGAAATATCAGCTCGTGCATGGCACCTAATGCAGATGAGCTAAAATACCTGCTCTGAAAATGTATCGTAATCTCCTAGATAGCCGCGACACAAAAGAAAGATATGCGCGATGCTTATGAGTAAAGTGTAATCTAAACATTATATTGCTGAGAGAATGAGCCCATCAAGCTCTGTTTTACTAAATCATACAAATGGCCAGTATTAAAGCGGCACTAACTCAAATAAATATGTGTTATTCGACAGCCAGATTTGTTTTATAAGCTTTCTGTTCTGCTCCAATGGATTGACAATATTATATCTGTGGATGCTTATTGCATAAGTTATTTATTTGTAATGTGACGCCCCTTATCATAGATCATGAAGAAATGTTTGTGATCGTTCGTAACTTATCTCCAAATGGATGAAACCAATTTGTCAGTCAACTGTATGACGTCATAATCAGTTATGGCACATGTAGGCTGACTTCACAATCATAATTGACAGAAGTATTCCATCATGAACCTGGAATGGTCCGTCAGTTGTATGAATTCTAATTTAATAAACATGGTATTGAATATTATTAAACTAATTTGACTAAGACATGTATGTGCCCTTCAAAAGGCTGGTGTCCCTCAGAATACAGGTGAACAAACAAAATTGTCTAGAGTATGCGAAACACCGGGCATGCATTTTCATTGTACTACTCAGATAGGCTATGTCTATTGACAAGTTAAATGCAAAATGACCACTTTTTGTCTGGAAGTATCCAAGTTATTTGTTGACAACAAAATATTTTTGCAAATTTTAACTCCAGAATTTTCATTAGAAATAGATGCACCTCTTCAGCCTTCAGTGAAAACGGACAAGAAGGGAATAGTTTCCATTGGAAATGTATATAGCTATTGGATGGTAGTTAATAATGATGTCAGTTTGTATGTTTGATCAAGGGGTGGTTTCTTGTTTGTAGTGCAGTATTAACCTCTGTAATTGGTCTCAATGAAATATTGGACTGCGTCGCTTATCTTCTATACTTTTACATTCATATGTTGATAAGGTATTCTGTAATTGCTACCAGACCGATTGCAACGTAGCCTACCCTCGGTAGAATTATCATACTAATTGCTGTCTTCATTTTGAATTTACCTGAAAATAATACAAAGACTGCTGTTAAGAGTTATCAGTAAAAGAATAATAACCATTTTATTATTTGTTATTTCATTTTGCTCGTTTACTCTCTTTCTGAAACAAACAGTTGCATAAATTTGCTGCAAATAGGCCCTGGAATAAGACAAAAGAAATGATATTTTTTAAGGAATATGTATTGTCTTGATATCTGATTGGGAAACCCCGGCATGCACAGGCACGCATACATCTTAGGACCATCAGGGGAAATAGTTACAGAAAGAGAATCGTTGTTTTTTTTAACTTGAAGAGAGTTTGAAACTATTGAGCCATGCCCGCTTTTATGTTGGTTTGTTGCGTTTCCTCAACAGTATTAACTAAATTCTGACACAACATTTTGTGGGCAAGCGGGTGTTCACGTGTCACATTCAATCTTTAAAGGACATATCAAGAAATAAACTTTATTTTCATGTTAGCTCAGATATGCAATCTAAGTTAATAAACATCCTTCATAAAACTAATAGTCCAGAAAATGTATTGCCAACATCTATCCTGTGAGCTCCATGTCATTTTAAAAAGGCACCAACATTTTAGGGGCACCTATCTGTAGGCCATATAGACAGAAGCAGCCCCAAGTCAGATTAGTTTCAAAATATTCTACAGTTTAGCTATAGAGTTACCATGTAATTGGGATTCTGGGAATTGTCTAGATTCGTTCCTATCCATATTCAGGGATGTTCTACAAATTATGAATTTTGTGAAATTGTCTATGATTAAAAGTGGCTTTCCAGCTTTAATCTCTGTGTTTGTTATTATTATTATGAAAGATTCTTTCTCAGTGTATTTGCTGTATTAACGTCCATATTGTTATGTTAATCTCGGCAGTTTTACATTCTTATGCAAAACTGCATATTCTCGATTAATTGTGTGTGGAAATTCTAAAAACATGTTACTTTATTATGCTAATCATGTTGTGTTATTTTCTATAGTATTTCCCAATTTACGCACATCGCTCACGTCAGTTTATGCATGCAGGCGTTATGTCGGGCTACCTGTCACATGTACATGCTTTTATTGCACCATGTAGTAGGTGTGTACGTTTCATTATGTAGGTATATATCAATCCATATTAGGCATTTGGCTAGCTTCAGAATGGTCGGTTTTGCTGATCCCGGGTATCTATGTGAGTTCAGTTTGATTGACCTTGTTGAATCGCCATTACTATGTATTTTTACAATTGAAGTCCACCAATTTGGGTGGCAGTAATACTTTGGTGAGGAAATGGCACGTAACTCCTCAGGTGATTATTATATTGAAAGTGTGTATAATCTGTAATAACTCTGCATTTTGCCTGTTGTCTTATTGCAATCATCCATTTCCCCTGGCCCTCAGCATAGGATACTTTACTGCTATTCAATGTTAGATTATTCATTACTGTAAATTCTCGTCCATTCTGTACTCTCAAAGCCAAATATTTACCCTTAGCTTTGTGTCCTCATCATGTGCGTATGGAGTTCAGTCAGATCTCTCAAACGACCATTGATCATCCATTACCATTCCATCGAACCACTACTGTGTCATCGCCGAATTGCAATTACACAGCGACCAGTCTGCCTAATCTTTGCATCTAACTGCCATTGAACTGCAATCATACTGCATGTTATCGCATGGATGTCGCACTGTCAACAGACTGGTATCGTTCTGATTTCTTATTGTCATCGTACTGATTTCAGACTGCCATTGCACTGTTATCACTTTTACTTCGTAGTGAACAGGCACTGTCAACATACTGATTCTCCACTGTAATTATACTGATACTCGACCACAATCCTGCTGAATTGCAACTGCCTTCGTACCAACCATCACTCCGCATTACTGGGTATATCGGGAACATCAGTCCACACTCAAATATCATGTATCCGTCTCACATATCATTCCATGTACAATTATACACACATACATACACATCCTTATCTCTGTACAACTTTATACATAATACATTTATTTAGTTAATTTCCTTTTAAGCGGTTTTCGGTATTGTTCATTGAAGGTGACTAGGGACAAACCCCTTAGTTTGGTGGAAGTAACCCATCTTTGTGATCTCGTCTCAGTAGTGGTTTAGATTGGCATCTTAGCCATTGTTTATTATGACAGAATTCATGATTCAACTTATAGAAATTGATCCTATCACGCGCAATGCATGGACGCAGCTTAACTAGTGATGGGCGGGTTATAGCTAAAAGTGGATTCGTCCATGATTCACAATAGCCGCGATTGCTACAAAAAGAGAAAAATTATTTTCGCCTAGTATGTTTATCTGACAATCGGTAAAGGTGCGTCTTTAATGTCGAGTTTTGCTGATCAGCAAAGATAATGTATTTAGCACTTTTGCATTTCTCCGGTGACCTATTGGCATGTAACTAGCAGTCACTCTTATTTAAGACAAAACTCAGATTAACATACAGCACAGTAACATTCATTAGAGAACAAATGTCGGTGCCCATTAGCAAGTCTTATCATCTGTTCTATCTTATTTAATTACCTAGAAAGATGATAATGCTTACTTTGCAGGATAATATATTTCTTGATGCACAATGGTCCATGTGCCCTCGCAAAAACACCAAAATCCCTCTGCCTGCCAACCTGGAAGATTTAAAGAAGAATTAAAGAATGCAGACATATCGCTATTATCCATACATTTACCACTGCTCTCTTATTTCTGCATGGTGACAGAACTCAAGTCAACAAACAAATATGATTTATTATTATACAGAAGAATATGTTCCACCAGCATGTCACAGTACGTCAGAAATGGTATCATCTGAATATCAATAAGTAGATATGAACGAACCAAGGCTAAAATGTTGACGTATTGTACATTGTTTCGGTGTCACTATTTGGTTTAAGTAGTAAGCTTCGTGCACTTCATGCATGAACGCTGTGAATCCGAAAGTCGAGATAGGAAAAATTGTTTTCAATATAATACATATGATGTTACGTATTTGGATACGACTAGCCACTTTCACATGCACACATTTGCATACCCTGTATTTTTATTTGCATATATGCAAATTTACACACGTGTGTAAATCATGTCATGTGAATGCAAATACATAGGTGTGTAAATTTGCATAGTGAGCAAATTTGCATCTAGGGGAGACCAGGTGCAAAAGTAAATTTACATATATGTAATTTTGCACTATGTGTATTTTTCAGCATATGAACGCATTGCAAATTTACACACCATGCAGTATTTCTGTGAATAATTTTCTGAGTTGCATCAGATCTAATTTTAGAAGGGTTGCATCAGATTTATTTACAGAGCTAATAATAGTTTGACATAACGCAGCCTTTTTGTAGCAGGTGTTACAAACAGTATCATTTTATAAGTGAACGGATCAGAGTTAAGACTGAAAAATACATTGTAAGCGATAAGAGTGTAAAATGCCACCTAAGGAGTCAAAGCATGGAAAGCGAAGAGGAGGTGCATGGAATGAAGATGAGAATCTTTGTTTAAAAAATTTATGGCAAGAACACAGTGTAGAAGAACAATTAGATGACCCTAAAGTGAACAATGCCGGAATTTACAGAAGAATTGCTCTTGAGATGGAGGAAAAAGGATATGATAAAACCTCTGAACAGTGCAAAGCCAAGATGAATACTTTGAAGCGCAGCTATAGACTATGTAACGGCAATATGAATAAAAGTGGGAAAGGACGAACGACTTGTAAATACTTTGACATTTTGGATGCGATATTAGGTACAAGACCAGCATCATCTCCGGTTAAAATAATAGAGCCACTCAGCAAGAAGAGGCGGACAACTGATTCCGAAAATGAACAAAGTGACTCTGATGGCTTTAATGATATTGCTAATCTAAGTGAATCAAGTGACAATAACGAGGACGGTGGGCCTAATACTGCGCAAAGTAATGAAGTAATTGAGAGTTTAAATGAAACAACAGATACTGAGCAAAGTGTCAAACCATCAACATCTAAAGAGGATAGTAAGATAACCACAAAAAGTGCCAAAGAGAATCAGATCAAGACTAAACCTTCGAAGAGTGAAAAGAAGCCTAGAAAGACACGTCTGGAAATTGCTTTGGGGTCGGTTATGGAAGGATTTGGCAATATAAATGAGAAAGCAGAGGAGAAATTTATGTGTCTTGAAAAGCAAAAGCTAGAAGCAGAGATGAAAAGAATGGATTTTGAAAAGACGAAGCTTGAGATGGAAGACCGACAGAGGAGAGAGGAGAGACTACATCAATACAATATGATGCAAATGATAATGGGAATGGTATGCCACAATCCAGTACAATCTCCCAGTACAAGTGGCAACGTTCCAGTACCGAACCATATGACTACTCATCCACAAGGTGTCTCATATCCATATTCCCAGTGGACAAGTACTAATGATACAGGTTTTGAGAATGCAAATGACAGTTCTTATGTTAACCTTTGATATTTAGTGTGACAGAAAGCATTCATAATCCCTGTTACTTTTACTTTAAGAAAACGTTTTGCTCAGTAATTGGTTGCAATGACGACGTTCAAAATCATACCTACGTTTAGACTTACATATGTTTATTGAGTAATTATGCATAGTAAGCAGTTGCAACGATACCTAGTGATCATTATTATATTGAGATTTCTCAAGAACATAGACAGTAATACTTCTTAATTGTTCCAGATTATATATTATGCGTGTTGTGGCTGAAAGGTTTGTTAAATAAAATCCACAATGGATTAGTTTTGATAATTTGTTTCCTAGTTCATATAAAACATCTGAAAAAGCACAATGATTTTCATTCATGAAATTCCCATACTGTTGGAGAACATGTCAAATCTTATGCCATGGTGCACATATCCTCCTCCCTTTCCAGCAGCATATCTTAATCCTTTTCTCAATGACAACCATTGAAAAAGACAATGACAGAATTTTTTAACCAGCAAGCATTTTTCAGCAATATATTTTTAGTATGTTCAAGCTTTGTTTTGAATATACTCAATGAGTCAAAATATATTGCTGAAAAATGCTTGCTGGTTAAATAATTCTCACAAGCGTTTGGTATAAAATTCTGTGATTGAGCTTTCTTTGAGACTATATTAAATCTAGCCATGGTGTCACTATCTTCCCATTGAAAAGTGTTTCTATTTACACGAGGCCTGATCAGAGAAGTGCTTACTCTTGTAAGCAGGTGATGAACAGAGAAAACCCAGTGTTTGTCTTCAAGTAACCATGTCACATGGAACCAGCAATCATAATAGTAAATTATCTGTCTAGAAACCATCAAACAAATGTATTGTTGATTAAGATTTGACGTGTATTCTCTAAATGTGAAATTCAGGCAGTAACAGAGGCATAAGTCAGTCGCTCACTCACTCGTTCGTTCACTCAGTCACTCGTTCATTCACTCACCCACTCATTCACTCACCCACTCACTCACTCACTCACTCACTCACCACTCACTCATTCCCTCACTCACTCAATAAATCACTCGCTCAATCAAAGATTCATTCCCCTAGTTACCCACACACCCACTCATTCCAACACTCAGTCACTCGCTCATCGAGAGAATAATATTAAAATGAACATTTTTAATTTACTTGCAATTACAAAATAAACAAAGTAATTTAAATGGTCTCTGCCTGTGAATTAACAGTTTTGATCAATATTTACGTAACCTAGTGTAACTAACTGCAAGCGTAATAAATTAGTTGTGATAGTCAAGAGTCAAGCCTACAGAATATTATATGCATATGCTGATGCAATATCATCACGGATTCTCTTTGCAGAGATGATATCAGGAACGTCATTTGTCACATCTTCACCAGTGTCATCACCTTCCACCTCCTCATGTGCATTCCACAACTCTTCATATCCTTCATGGCGTAATTCACAGAGATTATGAAGGACGACGGAAGCTGCAATGACAGTACAGGCAAAGTCAACGTTTACATCTAATCGTTTCTGTAATCGTTTCCATCGTCCTTTGAGTCTCCCAAATGAATTTTCTATCGTCATCCTTGCCCTGCTCAGTCGGTAATTGAAGGTAGACTGAACAGCAGATAACTGGCTCCTGTTTGAATATGGTTTAAGTAACCATGGCTTGAGTGGATATGCTGGATCTCCCAGAAGAACAATCGGTATTGAAATGTCCTTATCCGGAAGTGACACATCTTTGAACCAGTTTGGAAACAGCAATTTGTTTTCACCCTTATGATAGATTTCAGAATTTGCAAATATGCGAGCGTCATGCACTCTACCTGGCCAACCGATGTTGATATCACGAAGAATGTATCTGTAGTCACAAACTCCTTGAAGTACTAATGAATAAAACCCTTTTCTATTTATATAGTCTCCATGTGAATCATGTGGTGCAATTATTGGTATGTGGCAACCATCAATTGCACCTCCACAGTTTGGGAAGCCCCATAGTTCTTCATAGCCCCTTATAACATCCTTAAGATCATCTTTCTTCGGAAGGCGTACGTATTGATCAAGTAGATTGTCCACAATTGAATTGCAAACATTGTGGACGCATTTACAAACTGTCGATATTCCAACACCAAATAGATTCGAAATTGTTCTATATTCAGCCGAACAAGCATGCCAATACACGGCGATTGCGACTTGCTTTTTAGTAGTAAGAACATCTCGTACAGGATTGTCTTCAGGTACTAAGCTGGGTTCCAATTCAGAGCACAGAAAGTCAAACGTATCCTTACCCATTCTGAAATTTTCTAGCCACTGGCGATCATCAAATGTCTTTAAAACAATTCCATCCCACCAATCAGTAGATCGCTTCCTTCTCCAGATCCGTTTTTCATGGGATAGTCCTATTGCCAAACCGACACATATTTTGTATGGTAAGATTCTTCTTTGCAGTCTATAATATGTCAGTCTTTCCATCTTGGAGAACAATTTACAACTGGAGTATACTCTTTATTTGGCCAAATTATTATATCTCATGTGAATGCATAGCAAATTTACAATTTAGATACGTAGTAAAATTTACATGTGTGCAAAATTACATACATGTGTAATTTTTCGTCATGTGAAAAGGGCTTGTGTGCCTATGCCAGCAGCAGATTCCAGTCGGTATATTTACAAAATATTCATAAGCCTACCTGTCCTTTACTACGTACTCGATACATTCTTGCATTGCCCACACCTTAGTGAACATTCAGATCAGACATGATGAGTTCTGTCACGTGTTATACATAATACATATATTTCCTAATAACTTCTATGTTGCTGTAGTTGTGTATCTGCCTTGTCATTACTATTCTAGCATGCCAGTGTTGACATGATTAACCAGACAAGCGATGCGTGAAATTTGCTGTGTTAGCAGACCGCGACAGTATCACGTGGTCAATACAAAACAGCTGGCTGATGTGATGGGTGGTAGTGGAGGTCTGCTTCTGACCAATTAACCCTCAGACAATGCATCGATGCAGTCTATCTTTTCTGTTGCTACTGTTAGCATGTGTGGTGTGTTCTATTCTATCATGTTTCGTGCTTTCTTGGTGTATTCGTACCCAATATCCATTGTAGATGAATTCCTTAATGTGATGCCATCTGTGTATTTGGCGTGTTTCCACGCAGCATTGATATTAGTCTGCTGAGTAATCCCTCGTGTACAAGACATTCTCTCAGTCGATGTCCGGAAGACAGATCGACAATAAACTGATAAATTGCAATTGAATTTAATTTGCTATATCTAATGATCACCCTGTTGAGATTTCCTATGAGGCTTGACATATAATCGCTTGAATGCGTATCTGTTGGTATTTGCCATAGCGATCGGCTAAAAACGAGACAAATTACTGTATATATACGGCGCGCGCATATGAAGCAAGTGAGCAGACTCAAGTACGTGCAAACAATATGCAAATATTTCCCATCGACCTTCAATGTAAGTGACCAAAGACCATCCACATGCACATGAGTATAAGCGCGCTGAGTGTAATCGTATGTGAACTAATAGGTTTATTTTTTTATTTAATTAAAGGCTGTTGTTAAAATCATCCACAATAAATTTTGAAGCCTCATTCTGGTGAGATCATGTGACTGTCTGTTTATTTATATCCGTCATCTTGAAACTGTCGTTTGTTCATTGGTATGATGTACGTGGCCCTCGGTATCGGTGACAAAGTCAACAGTAGCTGTTGCCAACACGTTTCACTGGCATTCAATTCCGTCTAAGCACATTCGTGTAGGAAGAACAGTATCTCACGTACAATGAAACCATTTAGACAGTTAAATCTACTGCAAATAATTTGCCTCGGGCAAGCAGCAGCTTCCCATCAAATGAGTATTAAATTGTCCGCGCAAGAGAGTGTGCGTGCCTACCGTGATCCGTGTGTGCGTGTGTGCAAACGGTGATACTTTAATAAAGACTGTATCTATCATTGTAAGCAGTAGAATACTTAACAGTGTCACCCCGGTGGCCTCTGTATTAAAGATAATGCCACCGGTAAGGACACCTGTATGCTTAGGCAACAGCCAACATCACATAATACACATTTCGGTCGATGGATAAAGACCGACTCTCTCTCTCTCTATCTCTCTCTCTCTCTCTCTCTCTCTCTCTCTCTCTCTCTCTCTCTCTATATATATATATATATATATATATATATATATATATATATATATATATATATATATATATATATATATATATATATATATATATATATCTCGCTCTTATCCCTCCCTCCATCTCTTCCCACCTACAGCCATCCCTCATCCCAGCCTCGCTACCCCGTCCTCTATCCTTCCCATCCTCCCTCAATCTATCCATTCTCTCTCACACTTTCACTCTCTGCCTGTCTTTCTGACAAAGACAGCGAAGTCTGAACTATCTGGTGTCGCACTTGTTGTGATGCAACTAGATTATTCGTTAAGATCATGGTCATTATTATCTGCTGACTTGATCATTACCCGCATCTTATGTAGGGCTTGGTTTCCCAATGATTACTGTGTGCCACCATATCTCACTATGACAATCGTTTTAACAAGTACTTGATCATATACGTTGGTAGTCTAATTATCAATTGTAGCAGTAGCAGCACAGATCCACGTTCCTGCATTAAACGACAATTGGCAAGCAGGTAAGCAGGCTTAGAGACAGAGAGACATGCATGCAAGCAGGCAGATGAGCGGGTAAGCGGGCCATTAGATAGGTGGGCAGTCAGTCAGTAAGACAAGCATGCATGCATGTAGAAATGCAGGCAGGCAGGCAGGCAGGCGGGCAGGCAGGCAGACAGGCAGGAAGGCATGCATGCAGGCAGGCAGGCAGGCAGACGGGCAGGCAGGCAGGCAGACAGGCAGGCAGGCAGGCAGGCAGGCAGGCAGGCAGGCAGGCAGGCAGGCAGGCAGGCAGGCAGGCAGGCATGCATGCAGACAGGTAGGCGAGTAGGCAGGCAGGCAGGCAGGCAAGCAGGCGGGCGGCAGGCAGGCAGACAGGCAGGCAGGCAGGCAAGTAGTAATGAGGGGTGCTGGGTGCTATTGTTCTCCTGTCAAAATGATTAATGTGCATGTATATATGTGCGGCCACATGTATAAATGGGGGAGGGGCAATGCCTAGACAAATGGATAGCCAGCAGAGCCAGTCATTCCAATGGTAAATTGCCGTCTTATAGGATTATATGTACTGCGGCCGCAATTCCGTACATGAGGGCGCAAAACCACACATGTGGGCCCAAATCCACACATACGCCCGCAAAACTGCACATGCTACCGAAATTCTGCATGTGCGGCCGCATCGATTTTTTCAACTTTACGCCAAGCAGGGACATTGTAATAATATTCTGTACTACATACGGTATAGAGGCGGCACCACCAATGGATCACAGCATCAAAGAAGAACAATAGGTGTGCGCACCATACACCCATTTTCTCCTGAAATCTATTTGAGTCGCACACATACAGTATACTAAACAGGGTTAAAATCGACTCTGAGCTACATAAATTCAATCTGCAACGTGGTCTCCATAAAAGGTGCTCCTATGATATACATGTCATTAAGTGCGTTTATATGTAGGCCTATAGTTTCAACATTTAACCACTACTATCTTTAAAGATAAATCTTTAAATACGATAGATAAATGATCATTATCCATATAAGAATATACATACAGCATCATTAAGTACATTTACATATTGCTCTGAACATTAACCCTCCTAAACAATTAACACATGAGGTGCTGCCCACCACCCCCCACGCCAACCCCACCACCCACCACCCCCACCCCACACACACACCCACCACCCTAAATGTCATCTTAGACGGGATTTAAGTCAACATTCGAACGTATTGCGGGCGGGGCCATTGGTCAAGCGCAATAGCGCATGCACCGAACCATTGTTTTAGAACAATAGCGTTAACCACTAGCGACAGCACCATTGTTACACCTGTCAAAACGATTTAATAAATACTGGACGGCAGTTTTCTAGAGCGTCACGAGAACAATAGCATCCCGTGACACATCAATAAAAAGTGTGCTGCTGGACGCCATTGTTATGTCCAAAACACATTAATCATTTTGACAAGAGAACAGTAGGAGCCACCCCCTCATTACTACTGAGGCAGGCAGACAGACGGACAGGCGGGTGAACGTGACATTTAATATTTTCAGGCGGCTAGCGGGGTGTTTGGAATCATTGTTTGAGATACTGTGAATTTTCAGCAGGCTGCTACTTTTTATATGTTGTCAATAGATATTATGGATTCTCTGAGATTTGATAGGATGGGATATGTTGCCAGTATTTTGTTTCTAATCTTTATGGTATACTGAAGTGACTATGTCATGTGTAGCTGTAGTCTCCTGATAATGAATTTGAGTCTATGGTCAGTAATTATCACGGATGTATGATGGCACTTCTTGTTGAGTCGTTCTCCTGGGATCTGTGGAATAAATATCGCATATATGTGACATTACGTCACATCGATTGTCACATGTGCACAACACAACATATTACTTGATAAAGCAATGGCCAGCGAGCACAGATACCTGCTTCCAGGAATAATATCCATTATATATGCCCTGGGTATGTGGCACATGTAGTCAATGTCCCTACATTAAGTCAACATCAGTAAACAATTAAAGGCATTGTATATCACGAACATGGATTTCGTTTATTGGCCATTAATAAAAACCAAAGATTAGTGACACAGACACATCATGGTCTAAGACCGTATTGCGTTTTCCTCCACACGTATTTACACACTCAATCGTAAGAACAATAGATGCCATTGACAAGCAAAAATAATGCACTCACGCCTAATATACTAATCCGCATGTGCACATCTGCGCCTGGGCAATGGACGTAAGTGCAATACCTTCGCCATTTCCCCATTGCAAGTAGCTATGACTAAAGACACGTGGTCCGTCTCCTCTTAGTATTAATATAGCTGCTTCGCATATTGTATAATAAAGTACAACTTCAGAGATACTTAGCGTGTTTAATGGCGAACCTTCACGTCACAAGGCACGCTTATTCGTGATTCATATCACATTTATACAGCCACCCTGTAGTGATTATTAAATCAGGCTGCATGCGTGAAACAACATTTACTGCGATCCAGCGTTTGATCGTGCCACATCACGCAGAGATAATTAAATTTCTAGGCAGAAATATAACATGATTGCTGCAAATAATACTATCTATGAGGAAAAATCTCCATTTTATGCACCTATCCTAGTCTACCAACTGAACGTATACCATGTGGAGATATTTTGTGCTGTTGTTGTGGACGTATCCATACACCTTGACAAGGCAGGCTGTAAATAGAGGGATTCTATATGTCACTCAAGTGGCTGACGTCATAGACAAATACTTGCTGACTGACGTCACACTCAAATGATGTTGGCCTGATACAAAATGGCCGAAGGCAGTAGCCATCAGAATTGCATGCCTTTGTGGAATCTACAACTTAATAAATATTATGTTGAACATTTTAAAACTAATTCGAGAGGGGTGGTTGGTGCAATAGGCAGCAACAACTCTCAGGAAAATTAGATTCAAAATAGTCAACAGCGTACTTGTATATTGAGAGTCAGGGAATTTAGGGTTCAAAGTGTTAAAATGGTATCTGCCGTCATAATCAGATGACGTCATAACCAGATGAGGTAGCAATCAAAATGATGTAGATCCGTCACGAACGTGTATGTTGTATGGGTTCAAAGTCTTCAAATCGATTACAACAAGAGGAGAAAGTGGACGGAGCTTGGCTAGAAATGGGTGCGGCATAGCTATAAGTGGGTGGGGCATAGCTATAAATTAATCCATTGCTTGGCCAACTAAGTAATATTCTGTAGCTCTTTGCCTGTGCATATTCTTTGGTTAAGTTTGCGGAACATTGTGTTAAGATCTCACATCTAAATTATACGCTAGGGCGCTCTTCCAAACCCCATCGTAATGTACTTGCCTATAATGTGTGTACAGGAATGGCAGCTTTCAGACAACGATTTCCCTTCAGACGTTTAATGGCTTGCTTTGGCATGTCTGATCTGTCTTTCATTATAGACCTCACCAGGAGAACATAATACAGATTCCTGCTGGTCGGTTCAGTTGATGGGATACCATCATACAATATCTTATCACAACTCATGTATATATAATGAATGATAGCAACAAGCTCTGTGCATGACAACCCTGAATCTTACATAGTAGAAGTAATATCATTGAGAATACAGTACGTTTATAGAAACTGCCAAATTAACACACAACATGTCACTTATACAGGACAAAACAACGCTCAGATGCTAGCTCAGAATATTCTCCGATTTTCCCTCCTCTCCAAATTCCAGAATTCGCGCTGAGGCTATCTTTCATAGAGTGAGTGTTCAGTTATATGATTGTACCTGTGTTCAATTGGCCCCGTATATTCACCCGATATGCGCTATATGGGAATGGCTTACAGCAATGGTATCTGTCAGAATGTGTTGGCTCCTTCACCAAGCCAGCCATCTGGTGATTCCGAGTGCACATAGCCGAAGGCATTACTGCAGAGACACTAAACACTCACAATTCGATACTTTCTCGTATTTGAGAATTCTACATGATAGTATTCATTTTATTATTCATATTATCCAATCCAGAAAAAGTGAAAAGTGAAATTTAATTTACACGACCTCAGTAACCATTCATGTGGCATGGATATCTCGCTGTCAACGGCGGGGGCCGGGTGGGGTGGGGGTGGGGTGGGTCGTAATGATTTGGAGAAACTGAGTAGTGGACTGACAACTCCACATCCTTCCAATAGGTTGGCTTAAAATTCTTTCATCCAGAGTTCAAAGTTGGAAGAGAACCGTAACCTATAACTTTGAATGCGGCCATTAGCGGCTACTACCGCATTTATTAATGGGCAACCGCGTTAAGGCTGAGAGCTCTGTCCCATGTTGCACGTGTATTTCGGTCAGATGCATTATGTACAAACATTTGAACAGAGAGCTTACTCTTTACTCACTTATCTCTTTATGCATACTTTTGTCGATATAACACTTTCAATCCTGACATTTCATTATGTATGTTGCAAATAACCACCAACATAGACCATAAGCATTTATTGGTTCTCACTTGGTGGTCTGCATCGCATTCTATCTCTCTGACACAATGATCGTGTATATGTCTAGAATCAATATCATCCCATGTAGTCCACTAATACCTACGCAACGTTACCCTCTGCCGAGAATACTAATTGCTCACGAGAGGCTAATAATTATAAACAATAACGCCATAAAAATGTAAAGGCTCCCTGTTCAGGTCTATCACAAGCCTGGAGTTACAGAAGATTATATACATTTATGTATGGGAAAACATGGGATTATATTAAATAATCTCGGGAGATTTGTACAGATTAACGGGGAGACGTGACAGACGTGTCGTTCTGACTGAGCTTTAGGGAAAGGCAATACATCATTGAAATGAACCAATTCTAATGTGCCATGAATATGTCTTTACATAGCAAATATTCAATTTAGTATAGATTTAGTATAAGATGGCCAGCAGTATAGTACTAATGCAGATTGCAATAGATCGCACGTCTTAATTTATTCAGGTGACTTCTTGGTTAATTAAGAAAACGAAGTACGTAATTCTCAAAGTGGAGTTATATCTTCCAATGCTTGTTAATCCCTTCGCGATCTCAAACGCCACTGGTGCAAATCGATGTACATAACTAAACCTGGGGCAGCGTTCACATGAATTGAGAAAGAGAGGTCGAGAGAGAACGAGCGAGAGAGAGAGAGAGGGGGGGGGGGTTGGTGAGAGAGAGGAGGGCGACAAAGAGAAATGGGGAGAGCAAGCGATGGCGAGAGAGAGAGAGAGAGAGAGAGAGAGAGAGAGAGAGAGAGAGAGAGAGTTCTTCCGGCGCAACTTCGATGCATCGATGTGTCTTGTAAGTCAGAGTCGGATTAATTAATTCTAATAAATCAGCTGATTAACTGATTCGAAGAAATTGCCCCAATTTTTATTTTGAACGCAATGTGTTTCTGCAATATTATTGCAATAGTCTTATATTCCAGTATGTCAATCTATAAAGCCATTTCTAAAGCCAACCAGTTTGCTACAGCAGGGGGAATCCATCAGCCGGTAGAGGTATCCTTGTGACCTAAGAGTAAAGAAAACATCATTCACGTTAGCGTTTTGTAGAAAATAACACATTAAACAGCTCTATGTATTTATCTTGCGTGTATTGTTTATTTACACTTACTGTTAGTTCAAGGTAATGAGCGTAGCGCGAACACATAGTCACGAGTAGGTTATGGTTTTTTCTGACCCTGATGTTGAAATGTGGCATTGATATCCAGCATTTGGCAGGATATAGAAATAGCAGGAAAATATTAAATAAGCAAAAACAAAAGGCACAAGACGGAGATTAACGCGGGACCATTGCTTCTTCTACTTCTGTATCCAACCGGTAATGTAACAATATAAGTGCGTGAAGTCAATCGCATGCTGAATAAACACGCAATAACATGTAGTGGTTAACACAAGAATATTTCATAAAAGCGCCTTAATTCAAAATAAGCATGATCAAAATTGTCCAAATCATATATATTTTAGTTACTTTATAATAACGAAAAACGCAAAGTTTATATAGTAAACATGATTCGGTAATCTTTTAGATTGAAGCTTGCTAATTGTCAGACCCCAGAAGAATATCTTGAAACGGGCGCTGGTCCTGTATCTTTGAACTGATTTCTTAGAATGTACGGATATGTTTCTGGCCATGGCACGCAGAGTTCTAACATTTTACGCAACGTTTTACGCGTGTTAGAATGAACTTATTTAATTTGAACCCTGAATTCCCAGAATTCTAAGTTCAAGGTAATTATAAAGGTAAGCGGTTGAATATTTTGAATTTTATTTGACGGGGACTGTTGATGCAAATACCATTAAGCTTAGTTATGTATCTTCATCCGCATTCAACAACCCCCGCTCATGATCAGGTTGTTGTCAACTTCCATCCATACCATCGGTGTATGGGAACTTTCGTCATAGCAGTAATGTTATTGTATTCCTTGCTGACAACTCGTTAGACATTCTATATATTGTGCTTACAGTCCTGAGTTCGATCTGCTCCCGTCTTGGGCTGCTTGCGGGATATCCTGTTTGCGGAAACCGTGCGGAAACCGGCATGCGGGAACTTTCCAGCTTCAAGGGAACGCATCAAGTTACTTCAAACCAAGAGTGACGTATCAATTTCAGTAACACGATAGCCCAGGCTTAAGAATGGCTACCGATTATTCAAGTAACTATACTTGACATATTAATTATCCCGTTAATTACATCTTTGATAATTATATCGTATCTGTATAAATGGTCCCGATGGCTAAAAGGCACCGTAACGGTCTTAGGGCCGCTAGTTCTAATTTCTGTATCTGTTTATAGTTATTCCTATTTTCTGTAAGGTGTTTTTGCTAACCGCACCATAGTGGGTTTCTCAACCTGTACTATATATATTATTCTGATCATTTCACATTGTATTGATTGTTCCGGTTAGTGTATATATGGCAAGTGGCCATCAGTTCTTATGTTTTGTTTATTTGTAGAAAAATATAGGACTGCAGTGCACGTAGGAAACACTATACAGCAATATTTATATATGCAGCACTTTCTCCCGCCACCAACAATGTTTCACTGAGGTCGTTGTCCGTGCTATAACTCTGTTTAGCCCGGCATGCTGCCGACTAAAGACCTTTTCTATTCAGCTCGATAGGATAGGTTTAATATGATTAGAGACAATCTCTTCGTTAGGAGACATGTAGTGTACGCCTCTTTTCCGGTAGTTGCGATAATATAGCCACACACACCGGAAAGGGTGTGTAAGATTGGCCAACATACCTAAAGGGCCTCATATTTCTAAGTTATTGTCTCTCTTCATGGTCCACTAAGCCTTATGGCTTCTTAATTGTTTGGATGTCCCTATCTGCACCTTGGACTGATCCGACCCTGGGAAACTATTGGGGTTTCCGAGCGGTGATGGCCAGGGTGTGGTGTCACACACATTCCCCGGTATCTTCGGATACTCAGTAGTTAGTTATCTTTGCCAATGTAGGAAAGCACTGCGAAAACATATCTTAATTATTATTTTCTTTAATCTGCTGAATAATCCTCCCACACCGCAGCGCATAACTGGGTAACTTGTGTTTAAATCTAATGCGAGGCTAAAAGGTTAGTTCCGTAGGACCTGGTGACGGGCGAGATGTGCATCTCCACCGAATTCCGTAAGAATGTCTGGGCAGGATATTCAGCTCTGCCACGCCCTCACAGGAAGGACATTTACGGTGGGTATTCGTCTCTCTTACCCCCACCATAACGATAGATCAGTTGTCTAAAAATGCTTTTGTGAAAAGTAACCAATGTCCTGTGACGTTTTATGTGGTTACGGAGCGAGATGTCCGGATTCTTATCCAGTTCGGAGGTCTTGCAAAGTGACATGTATGCATGCTGTCTTCAGTATTGATGTCTTAGGGCATCCATTCTCAATGACATCCGTGTCTAAAGGCTAGGTAAACGCCAGCCATTTGTGGCCTAAAATAATTTTTGTCTCTAAAAACTAAATATGAGGTTAGGCATAGAAGAAGGCCCACATAAATAAAAGCAGCAACTACTAATTCAGCATACTGAGAATTACATAAGACGGTGATGTAGGAATCCTTCGGGAATCGTTCGTCCCATCTTCACGTAAAAACAGCACGCAACCTTATAGTCATAGTTTCACTAGGTATGGTCTTTTCTTTACAGCATTTTGGTTAAATATTAGAGTGGGGCCCTTTCGGCCACTACTCTTCTCCCGCTTTAAGCGATGGCGACATTTTCCTGTGACGGAGGCCCACGCGAGGCACTTACTTCTCGCAAGGATTCAGTGATGCCGGTCCATGCGAGGATAGTACTCCTCACCCAAACTAGCACTAGGAGTAGTGCCCGCGTGAGGCACATGATTTTTCGACACTACAAAAGATCATTTTCTTTCCTTTCAGCTTAGAGGTATAATAGCTTATATTAAGTTAATTAGTTAAATCTCGTGTACAGGAGCCTCCCTTACGGGGATATCCCTGTGGACCTACGAGTATGTGTGGTACCTCCGGGAGCTATACGTTTAGAAGTTCATCAGGCTGTCTCTATGTCTTGTATTTTCGTGTGCTCATCATTTTTATCTAGCATACTTGACGGTCTGTTTAGGTACAATGTAAAACTATTGTATAGACTTATTTTAATTAGGTCACCAATCAAATCTTGTAAGTCCATAGATCACGAAATTGCTATGGACAGGTATACTGGTAACACAAACTCTTGGGATGAGACTTGTGTTTAATGTTCGCGACGATGGTCGCACGGCCTCACCAGAACGATTGAGTTCCACCGGCCTTAGGAGCTGGTCTTTGTTACCCGTAGGGCAGTATCGTACAGGATCCATTACCCCGAGACCGGAAGCTAACCAGCATCATTATCCGTCATGCACTTGCGGCGCGGCGAGTTGACACCAGACAGCGGAACAACCTGACACTGGCGCGGCGAGTTGACACCAGACAGCGGAACAACCTGACACTACCCCACGAGCTATAAGTGGCGCCCGATGTGGGGCTCGAAGAACATCATTGTTAATGCGCAACGAGCTCACGCCCACACCATATAGTGAGCTTAGTTGTATAGCATCTCCATTTAGCGACGACTCCCTCGACCAAGAGGTAGCGTCATACGTTGGATTCCAAGCTCACACGCTCACCAACTATGCCAGAGATTCACCAGCGGGATCAACAACCCAGCAATATAACCTGTTTTCGCCTGCCAGTGACGGCACCTTTCAGGATGCCTCACAGGATGGAACAGAGTTTAGAACCATATCGGACGTCCGCGACAGGCAAACTCCATCAGGGCCGAATCGTGGACGATCACGACAAAGACCCGATTACGGGCACACTCATAATCCTTCAGACTACTATCATTCACCCATGTCATCTACGGAGACGATATGGCAGGGTGACAATCCATATCACAGACAACCTCCCGCGCCACACCCTTCAAACACATGACTATACTCGGAACACTGTGGCATCATCAGGAGGAATCGACACCACCTTTTCGCCGACTGCACCACCGCCATATGAGGAATATCCATCCTCACCTCGAGAAGAACGTCCGGGCAATCTTCATAATATTCCGCCTCCCGTCCATAGACCCATGCCGGTTTATGGTTCTACAATGGGGCGGGATTCACTGGATCTTCTCGCTCCTCTGCATCGACATCGACGGGAAACACCAACACCACCATAACCACCACCTGCACAACGACCAGCCTCAGAATACTCGTCAGTCTCCCGGATACTACCACCACCTGGATTTCAACCACTTCATTCTTCCCATGGTCTTGGCCAAGTCATTCTCCCTCCAGAATTTAGCGGGGAGAATGACTGGACCAATTATAAAATACAGTTCGAGAAAATAAGTCGAACTAACCACTGGAACGATCAGAAAATGGGTGAATATCTCGCCGCAAATCTTTCCGGAAAAGCACTTCAAGTTCTTGCGGATCTTGGGACTGATTACACACCCACCTACACCCAATTGGAATGAGCACTAACTGAACGATTTGGTGGTACAGCTCTCGGAGAAACAAGTCACCTACAACTTAAAAATCTCTGACGACGCGCGGGAGAAACTCTTCCCGAGCTAGCTAGTCGAATATGAAGGCTAGTCACCCACATATACCCTAGCACCAATTTAGTAGGCATAACACGTCTGCATCTTGACACATTCAATGATGCATTAAGCAGTGAACCCGCCCTGAAAGAAAAGCTATTTCTTGGCGACCACGGGAGTTTGGTCCAATTAACGGCTACCGTGGTCCACATAGAAAACTTTCTGGAACGGGAAAAGAGCAGCCGATGCCAACTTCACCCTATCAATGAGGTAGAGGGTGCAGCTATCGCAACGTCCACCACTCACTTTAGAACAGCAAACACAACCAACACCGCAGCGCCACCAAACACCACCAACACCGCAGCGCCACCAAACACCTGTTTCGGATGCGGTCAGCCATCTATAATGCCTGCCTCTGACTGCAACACACCACAACCGGAGATACCATTAAACTCTTAAGGGCTACGAAAGTAGAGTCGTAGGTGCCCGTATCTGCCTCCCGGCTCAACCGCGGCCCCCGTACGGCGACGTTCGGTGGCCAATAATTACCAACCAAATTCAGCTTTTACACCCACATCAAAATGCACGGCTTCACATATGTCGATGCCAACGATGCCTCCTACATCCGCCACATCACCATCCCCCTCTATCTCTGCACATAACAAGCCTTCTTTCCTTTGTAAAACGGCAGTGGTAGGTTGTAGCACCTCCGCTGAAACAACGTTTTTGCAAGCACCACATCCCGCCAACAAGATACTGAATTCTCGGTGTCCCTTGGTGGTATGCAAAACACCGCCCCACACAACATCATCTTCCACATCCACAGACAGCAGTGACTCGGGAGAAACGGATCATCCTGCCTCATGGATTCGCAAACGCAGACGTAGATGGGGAGAAACATGTCCCTGGCAGCATCACTGTTTCTTCTGTGCTTCGCCAAAGCATCCTATGAAGCATTGCAAGAAATGGCTCACGCAGGTAGAACTTAGCCATCATCCCGTACACACTGCTGTCTACACTAATACTGCATACCCAGAAACAGCAACATCTCCATCATCATTGCTACCCCCAGCTCCGCTTTCTCCGCAGCCCTCACAGCAGCGGCGACAATGGTCTGGCCCCTTCCTCACTCAGCCATCCACTACATTAAAAGAAGCCATTCAGAAACAGACCGATTATATACAGAATGATTCCACTCGGACACCATTGTCGCTGACGGCGTCATTGGAAACTCTTCCACAGGTACACCGCAAGGTGATATACAAATGTGCCTGTCTGTTTAGCGGTGTTTCCACCAGTGCCACTGTTGACACTGGCTCATCAATCACAGTATTCAACAAGCGCTTATATGATAGCATCCCACCTCATAAAAAGCCTCCCATTAAACCCACACACATTTACCTACAGATGGTCATGGGAGCTGATGTGCCCGTAGCCGGTGTAGTCAATCTAGTCATCCAAATAGAGGAGATGCAATTCATACAGCGAGTTGTCATCGCCTCTATTCATAATGATGCCCTCCTTGGTTTTGATTTCCTGCGTGCCAGCGAAGCCATCATACATTGCAAACAACAGGAACCCGACATACACGGCTGGCAAATACCTCTTGGACCGGCATCATCATTATATTACACGTGTGCAGTTATATTATCAAGTACCGCCACAGTTGAGCCGGTACAAGAACAAATCTTATGGGCCACCGCACCACAGTTAGGAAGCAACACAAACATCACCATGCTGGAACCCGACCCTGATTACATGATTGCCTCTCAATGCGCAAATCCCCGCATGATAGTAGACACCACTAATAGGGAGTTCAATGGTACCGCTGATCCCATCACTCTTGAACCAGGCGTACGCTGTGGCCATGTAGTGGACATAATCTCATTGGATTCACCTACACTTACCGACACACCACAGCATATGACTGATGACTTACCCGAACACTTACATGATTTATATCTACATGCCACAGTTGGATTACAGCAATCACAGAAACACGAAATTCGGAAACTACTGTACAAATATCGCGATAGTTTTTCCTCCGGAGAATGGATCTCAGAGAAACTCATCTTGTACGACACTCCATCGACATGGCCAATAGTCGTCCCGTACATCAACCGGTACGACGTCTCCCCATTCATAAAGAAGCGGAGGTACATCAACAGGTGAACGACATGGTGCGGACCGGTATTATCGAACCTTCAGCATCTCCATGGGCTAGCCCAATAGTACTAGCCGGCAAAAAGGATGGAACCTTGTGGTTTTGCATTGACTACTGCTGCCTTAATGATCTTAGCATCAAGGACACTTATCCGTTACCTCGGATAGATCAGGCCTTGGATTCCTTGTCCGGAGCCAAGTGGTTTTGTACCCTTGACTCAGCTAGCAGTTACTACTGGCAAGTGGCATGGATGAGGCTGACATGGAAAAGACCACATTCGTTTGTAGGGATGGTCTTTTCCAGTTCCGCAAGATTCCCTATGGCTTGTGCAACGCTCCCGGAACTTTTGAATGACTCATTGAGCAGGTATTAACCACCATGCAATGGGCAATCTGTCTCTCTTACATTGATGTCGTAATAGTCTTCGGACCAACGTTTGAGCAAACCTTAAGAAATATTGACACCGTGCTTTTCCAATTCCGCACGGCCAATTTGAAACTCAAACCCAAGAAATGTCATCTCTTTAGACAGAGCGTTGAGTTCCTGGGACACGTCTTATCCGGTGATTGGGTGGCTACTCAGCCATCCAAAACTAAGGCAGTAGCAGAGTGGCCGACGCCCTCTTCAGTCACAGAGACACTGAGTTTTCTTGGCTTATGCCAGTACTATCGCCGTTATATCCGACATTTCAGCGAGATTGCTTCACCCCTCTACAAGATCACCGAAAAAGATCGACCATTCGCGTGGACGAGTGAGTGTGATGGCTCCTTCAGGGTGCTGAAAGAACCCTTGACAACTGTCCCGATTCTTGCTCATCCTAATCCAAACCTCTATTTCATCTTAGACACTGGTGCATCAGCTTACGCTATCGGCGCGGTTCTATCTCAGGTCACAGACGACGGAACGGAGCAGGTATTGGGTTATGGTTTGTGTACTCTGATAAAAAAACGGAGAGAAAATATGCAGCCACCAAGTGAGAACTATTAGCGGCGGTATATTTCGTCAAGTACTCTAAACACTTCCTGTACGGGCGCCCTTTTACACTCCATACAGACCATACCTCACTACGCTGGTTCAGGAACCTAAAAACCCCGGAGGTCCAGGTAGCGAGATGGCAGGAATCCCTGCAGGCCTATAACTTCACTGTTGTTCACCATCCTGGCAAATTGCATGGGAATGCCGACACCCTCAGTAGAGTTGGCATGGAGACTGAACACGAAGATGCTGCCACCATGACACAGTCAACACAGCCATCTCCGGAGTTCCCCGAATTGAGGTGCGCAGAGTGGAATCCGGAGAAAATCGCACACCACCAAACAACAGGTCTGCAGACACAAAATATATATGCATAGTTCCAGGAGGGGGTACGTCCTCCCAATTGAATCGGTAACACCACTATCCACCAAGGCAAAATATTATTACCAACGGTTCGAAGAATGTCAACTGATAAATAACTTTCTTTACTTCAATAACCGTCTGGTAGTCTCGGAAAGTTATCGTAACCTCATATTAAAAGAACTACATGATAACACCGGGCATCTGGCCATGGAAAGGACTGTTGCCCGTCTCAAATTGAGATTCCACTGGATCGGGATTCGCGATAGTGTCAAGGCATGGGTTGTCAAATGTATCCCATGCCAAAGACGCGCTGTTGGCCGGCAGCATATTGCACCCTTGCAAATTAAGATTGTTGGTGCACCATGGGAGCGAGTGGCTATTGACGTGCTCGGACCCTTGAATACGATGGATGATGGAAATAAATACATCCTCATATTGCAAGACTATTTTACAAAGTGGGTAGAAGCATTTGCTTTGCCAGACCAAGAGGCATCCACCATAGCAGAGGTCCTGGCAGGCAATGTGTTCTGCTGTTTTGGTATGCCTTATGTTTTGCACTCCGATCAAGGAAGTAATTTTGAGAGCCGGCTCATATCAGAGCTCTGCATATTGTTTCATATCGTCAAAACAAGGACAACTCCATACCATCCCCGAAGTGACGGGATGGTAGAGAGATTCAATAGAACTCTCGCGGAGATGCTTTCAAAGGAAACACGCCATGATTGTAGAGATTGGGATCTACAGCTCCCATATGTACGCATGGCTTACCGCACTTCAGTACATTCCAGCACGGGTTATACCCCTGCTCGGTTAATGTTAGGCTGTGAATTAGCCTTACCCCTGGATCTGGCCATGCCCCAGATACCAGGAGAGAAAAATTCACCATCTCTCTATGTTGAACTCTTGCGGCAGCAGATAGAACAAGCCCATGAGTTAGTGAGAGAAACACTATCCACTCCACACAGGCGGCAAAAGACATGGCACGACCGGAGGGTGCAAGGAGATCCATATGAAGCAGGAAGGATGGTTTGGGTACACGATTCACGACGATCTGCAAACGTGCCAAGTAAACTGAGTTACCAGTGGAAAGGCCCCTATGTGGTAGTAGGTAAGACGTCGGGCGTGACCTACCGTTTCCGTGCTTTGGATGGCCTGACCTCAGTCATCCACTTCGATCAGCTTAAACCATGTGCCAGTGACGACCCAGCACCAGAGCTCGGACTGGGCGTTTCTCGTGACACCGGTACCCAGACAGAGATTTCTACGAAAAATAGTGTTCCCATGGTTAGTGCAGAGCACCACGGTGCCAGTTCAACCCCCCCCCCTCCCACCCTTCTACCAAGCCAGAATGTGGAAGAACAAGTGGATAATGCTGATGACGATGACGAGATACGTACTCGCCCTCTCCTTCGTCAGCACGGGTCTACTCGATCTGGGAAGCCGTATCTGAAGAACCTTGTGTTTGTTTGTCCAAGAGACCAGATGGAAAAGCTGTTCCCCCGATCTCTTCCCATTTCTAATCACCTCATGCTATGCCCCCTTCCCCCCGTCATAGAGTTGCCACAAGCGGAAGCTGAGGCTGACCCAAGCCATGCTTCCCGTGGGGTGGAACATATGATGAATAGCATGAAAGTGAAGAGGCTAGATGAAGCCTTGGCGTGTCTAGAACCACAAAACCATACAACGAGGTGTACTCGACCACTCTCCAAAATCGCGATACCACGCCCCTCCCAAGGGACACCCTTTTCAGTAGTCCCACCACCGCCATCACGCCAATTCGCGTCCCTCATCTATACACCAAGTTCGGATATCACCGGCCCAGTCCATTTCACACTCCACTCGTCGTCTGTTGACCGTAAATCTTCAGATATGAGAGAGACTGCTGCTACAGAGGAGGTGGCATCCCGCACCGCACCGACCAACAATACCCCCCCCCCCGCAGTGGGCAGGGAAGCAACCTGTTCAGCAGACTCTCGGCTCGAATTTTCCTGGTGTCTAAAAACTACGACAGAACACCAACCATCGTGTAACGGGAGATGACCACATCCCCCTGTCCAAAGGCCACCCCATCCATTTGGCCTACCATACTACCCCGTGAGCAGTCAGGACATCCCACCACAGACAGAATGGCATAACATACAGAACACACCTGCCCTAAAGGCTGGATACGTCAATTCGTCATTGCGCGTACATCACATACATATTCGGTTATACTCAGCATAACATGCAACACCGGCAACAACATCATTTAGCAGCACCTACCGGTATTAATTAATTCCCGGTAGAGACATAAAAACTCCCGCAACAGTTCCACCTACACAAGATGCAGGAGAAATAATATCTCCGGCAAACCCCCACTTCCTACAATAACAACAGACTCGGCGTTCACCAGCGTGTAAAACTGGAATGTGCCCACTTCGCTTTAACATTGCCATCATACAGCAGCCTGGACATCCGGACATCAACATTATCGTCAACAAACAACAGCCAACAAATCTCCCGTACACACCTTCTTATCTAGTTACGGGAGAACTGATCATATGGATATAAGGATTGCACTACAGCCATCTACAGTATGCATTATGGGAGGGTCCAACGTTCCTCCCCTTCCCTCTCCCACGACATCGTATGATAACAGCCAAAATTTACATACATCATTTACATGTAGTAACAGTCGATATTATTAAGAGAGCAAGATTCCCGCATTGTCGTCAGTCATGAGTAGGATTTTGCTACCGAAAAGTTGAATTCGATAATGGATTGATCAAGGTTACGACAGCATCCGACAGGTCATCTGCGCTCTAAAGTAACTCTGTCCCGCCCACGGGCTCGGCCATTAAAGAGCGAAATACCCTCAAGGTTCGATAAAGTTGACATCACGCCGCCTCCCCCATTCCCGTACCTGGCGGCCATAAAAACGTCACCTTCACCACAGCGCAAGTATCATCCACAGATAACCAGCCACGCGTGTCAGACTTAAATCACCAACATGTCAGAAACATAGACACTCATGTTGACTGTAATCACAATCTCCAAACGACGGCATTGTAAACTGTAACACTGTGTGCACCCACTTCCGAGTTGTACTGTAGTTTAACCGTTATTGAATGGTATTAATGTGTCCGGTCTAGGCAGGGACGGAGCTAGTTCTACTCATCTAGGAGAATGCTTGGTAGCCCTCCTGCTCGGAAAACGCAGCTATCTTGTCGGGATCAGTAACTTTGATCTACCGCCTGAATAGATCTGTTTAAACCGCACATCAAATTATTTACAACTTTACTGTTATATTTCTGATTAAGAACACAACTGCTCTACCGGGCTACAAATCATTAGCGCATGGGCCGGTAAAGCGGCATCAAAAATCTAACAGTATAATTACAAGGAGAAATAAAAAAATTCTCTTCGCGTTCCAGTCCATAATCAACACGAGCTGAAAACTACCTTTACAGACCACTATAATATGCATGTTTAAGAACCCGCGCAAATATGGACATTATTATAAAACGAAATCTTGGTATAACATATATATATTTCCATATCTCGCATCAACAAAAGACTACACCTCAGCAACAGTATCTCGGCCATCGTCGTAAACAGCACATATGTTTCCGACCAACCATGTGTTTCCAAGGGGCCACATGACCTTTACTGCTATTTCCAGTAAATTGGATCAAACGCTTTAAATCAAAGAGCCGCCCAAATACGCGACTACCACGACGTGATGGAGGAATGGCGAGGGTGAGTCGGGGTAATTACCGCTGACGTCACCAGGCTCCCACACACCCCATCGGGCGCTCCAGCCTAAAATTAAAATAGGCAAGTTTATAAGCATCCAATCTGTAAAACCGCATCACTATAATTAAGAGGTGATGCTCCTCGGGAATAAGTAGTACCCTGATAAACTAACTTTTGAGTTATTATTATGTTCTATTTTCCGTAATATTTTTCTTCCTGTCTTAGATGTTAGGACTGCTATGGAGTCAGTGAGAGCTTCCCGTTGCGGACCCACTATAATGGGCCATAAATATATATTTTAATCAAGATACGTGTTGCATACCCCTTTATTTTTCCGGGATGAGCAAGTGATTCGGCCGTAAGATTTTCAATAACCTGTAAGGGTATGTTACGTGGAAATCATTTGATATACATATATTTTATTATATATCTTAAACTTAAATTGTGGTACGTTGGAACTTGGGTGTTCTTTGTTGAGATAATAATTCTCCGCACACAAAGAGAACACCCATGCGAGCTCTTGTTTAGGAATCATTAGCCAAATAAAGTTGAAAGCACGCACCAAAATATTAAAAAAAAAAAAAAAAGACCTGGAAAAATAATTCCAGGTCAAAGATTTAAACTAAAAGTATGCCTCCCCTCTCCTCTTTGGCACCTCTATGTGCTCTGTCTCTTAAATACGCATCTATTGCGTCACTACTCCTCTCCAGCCATGCGCCTACCCGGGAAGTCTATAACTCCCACCTAGCGTATGTCCGTGCGTCGATCCGCAATGCGCAATCGTTTGCTGCGGATGTAAACTAGGAGGGGTTGGTGTAGTTCAGATCGACCGGTCAGGTACCGGCCGTACCAGCTAAGCTGGGTACATGCCGCCCGTCCTGGATTCATTCCCTGAACACGCACCCCTGGGTAGAGCTATAAGTGTATATGAGCCTATTGGAGAGATCGTGTTGTAAAAACGCCTAAGTTCGTTATAACGCATGGTGCGCATGCGCATGCTTAATACTGTTTTTGACAGAGCGTGTAGTTTATGACCAAGATAGGATGACGCTTTTAGTGTACTGAGAAGGTACAATGCAACCCTTTGTAATAACTTGTTCCCGCCGAATCTGGCATTAAGCAAGACCAGAATTCGACGGGATTTCCAAACCTGTAAACCATTTTAAAATCGGTTAAGAAATGGCTGAGTTATCCACGGAAACGCCCTTTTGATTATCTTCAAGGTATTGCCGTGATGTCATAACCACGTGTACGCAGAACTTCTAGAATGTTTTAGAACATTCGACTGCGTTATTATTAGCTACGCGCTGATTGGCTGTTGCTCGACCGATGATTGGTTGAAGCTTGCGCCTATGACGTCATGAATAGTATAAAAGGAGACGAATTCCAGAGCTAGAGATCATCCTCGGCCAGGGGCCGATTAGGTTGGACCTGTGCCAGCTACAATCAGCAAGACAGGCCTTACGCAGATTATTTCGGTCTCTGTCGGTTTCTCTCCCGTAGCCAGCAGTAATCCAACCCACTCCACTAAAGCAATGTTGTATCTTGTTGCGGGAGCATTTTTGGATCGTTGGATATGGTTCACGAACATATCAAGAACGAACTCGGAACACGAACTTGCGGTGAGGCCTTTACTGGCCTGAAAATGTGATTCTACAGCTGTAGAGGCAGCAATGTTCTTTGGTGGATGACTCGCCGGATCTTCCGGCCACGCCAAAAAAGTGGTTATTAAGCCACCCCCGTACTGATGTCGTGCAGGTTTATCTAAAACTTTTTGACTGCAGCAAAGTAAACTTTGCCCGGTACATCTTCAGAGCTGGCTGACGTACCCCGCACCGTCAAGCTTAGTTATGTATCTTCATCCGCATTCAACAACCCCCGCTCATGATCAGGTTGTTGTCAACTTCCTTCCATACCATCGGTGTATGGGAACTTTCATCATAGCAGTAATGTCATTGTATTCCTTGCTGACTACTCGTTAGACATTCTATATATTGTGATTACAGTCCTGAGTTCGAGCCGCTCCCGTCATGGGTTGCTTGCTGGAATCCTGTTTGCCGAAACCGGCATGCGGGAACTTTCCAGCTTCCAGGGAACACATCAACTCACGTCAAACCAAAAGTGATGTATCAATTTCAGTAACACGATAGCCCAGGCTTAAGAATGGCTACCGATTATTCGAGTAACTATACTTGACATTTTAATTATCCTGTTAATTACATCTTTGATAATTATATCATATCTGTATAAACGGTCCCGATGACTAAAAGGCACCGTAACGGTCTTAGGACCGCTAGTTATAATTTCTGTATCTGTTTATAGTTATCCTTATTTTCTGTACGGTGTTTTTGCTAACCGCACCATAGTGGGTTTCTCAACCTGTACTGTATATATTATTCTGATCATTTCACACAGTATTGATTGTTCTGGTTAGTGTATATATGGCAAGTGGCAATCAGTTCATATGTTTTGTTTATTTGTAGAAAAATATAGGACTGCAGTGCACGTAGGAAACACTATACAGCAACATTTATATATGCAGCACTTTCTTCCGCCACCAACAATCTTTCACTGCGATCGCTGTCCGTGCTATAACTCTGTTTAGCCCGGCATGCTACCGACTAACGAGTTTTTCTATTCAGCTCGATAGGATAGGTTTAATATGATTAGAGACAATCTCTTCGTTAGGAGACACGTAGTCTACACCTCTTTTCCAGTAGTTGCGATAATATAGCCCAGCAGTCCGGCTTCTTAATTGTTTGGATGTCCCTCTCCGCACCATGGACTGACCCGGCCCTGGGAAACTATTGGGGTTTCCGAGCGGTGATGGCCAGGGTGTGGTGTCACACACATTCCCCGGTATCTTCAGATACACAGTGGTTAGTTACCTTTGCCAATGTAGGAAACCACTGCGAAAACATATCTTAATTATTATTTTCTTTAATCGGCTGAACAATCCAACCACACTGCAGTGTGTAACTGAGCAACTTGTGTTTAAACCTAACGCCAGGTTAAAAAGTTAGTTCCGTAGGACTTGGTGATGGGCGAGATGCACATCCCCACCGAAATCCGTAAGAATGTCTTGGCAGGATATTCACATCTGCCACGTCCTCACGGGAAGGACATTTATGGTGGGTATTCGTCTCTCTTACCCCAACCATAATGATAGATCAGTTGCCTAAAAATGCTTTTGTGAAAAGTAACCAATGTCCTGTGACGTTTTATGTGGTTACGGAGCGAGATGTCCGGATTCTTATCCAGTTCGGAGGTCATGCAAAGTGACATGTATGCATGCTGTCTTCAGTATTGATGTTTAGGGCATCCATTCTTAATGACTGCCGTGTCTAAAGGCTAGGTAAACGCCAGCCATTTCCGACCTAAAATAATTCTTGTCTCTAAAAACTAAATGTGAGGTTAGGCATAGAAGATGGCTCACATAAATAAAAGCGGCAACTACCAATTCAGCATACTGATAATTACATAACACGGTGACGTAGGAATCCTTCAGGAATCGCTCGTCCCGTCTTCACGTAAAAATAGCACGCAACCTTATAGTTATAATTTCACTAGGTATGGTCTTTTCTTTACAGCATTTTGGTTAAATATTAGAGTGGGGGCCCTTTCGGCCACTACCCTTCTCCCGCTTTAAGCGCTGGTGGCATTTTCCTGTGATGGCACTTTCCTCTCGCAAGGATTCAGTGACTACGGTCTATGCGAGGATAAAACTCCTCATCCAAACTAGCACTATGAGTAGTGCCCGCATGAGGCACATGATTTTCCGACACTACAAAAGATAATTTTCTTTCCTTTCAGCTTAGAGGTATAATAGCTTATATTAAGTTAATTAGTTAAATCTCGTGTACGGGAGCCTCCCTTACGGGGATACCCCTGCGGACCTACGAGTCTGTGTGGTACCTCCGGGAGCCCCATGTTTAGAAGTTCATCAGGCTGTCTCTATGTCTTGTATTTTCGCATGCTCATCATTTTTATCTAGCATACTTGACGGTCTGTTTAGGTAAAATAATTGTATAGACTTATTTTAATTAGGTCACCAATCAAATCTTGTAAATCCATAGATCACGAAATTGCTATGGACAGGCATACTGGTGACACAAACTCTTGGGATGAGACTGTTGTGTTTAGTGTTCGCGACGATGGTCGCATGGCCCCACTGGAACGATTGAGTTCCACCGGCCTTAGGAGCCGGTCTGTGTTACCCGTAGGGATGTATCGTACAGGATCCGTCACCCTGAGACTGGAAGCTAACCAGCGTCATCATTCTCCATGCACTTCCGGCGCGGTGAGTTGACACCAGACACCGGTATGGCCCGACACTACCCCGCGAGCTACAATACTTATGATAAGTAGAACATACTGACAATGACGACGACAACACAAATTAATAACACTGGAGAAGACCATTCATTTGATGCTATATTGTGTGTAGCAGTGTTCTAAATAAATACAATGTCTTAATGATCCCAAGACTAACGCAGATGACACGAAATGGACGAGCGGTATTTGGTGATACCGAAGCCAATCAGTGTATGGAAACATTTCTGACTTTACTATGCTTTTCTTGTTCGGAAATGGCAATAGGAATCGAGCTACTAGTTGCTAGCAAATTAGTTACAAATGTCTCGAGTCTTATACAATGACACTGCTGGTATAACGTGCCAGGTCTACATGTTATAAGTACCGTGTTTATATGTTATAAGTACCATGCTTTCATGTTATCTTGCTCTAAATAATGATATAGACATAATTTTGGTCTCTACAGCAATGTTTTTCTGGCCAAAGATTCCTATAATAACAATATTTTACATGCAGTTTGTGTAATATTCTGTTGTTTCATTCACATCAGTTAATGTTTATCCTCGACATGGTGTGCTTCGTCACCATAGCACAGTCCATAATGCAGATATTTCACTACTCCACCCATTGCTCAGTTTTATTTATTTGAGTCTTTTATGGACAAAGAATAAAATATCCTACACTTTTCATTATTATATTAATGCATATATTTCTCTTTTATATTCTTAAGATCCAAGTACCTTAAAATGGCAATAGTATTGAAATTATTGACAACTGATTTTTCTCCAACTACTGTGTCAGAATCATATCCAATGTTACTCTATGCCGCATCCGAGACACGATCGGTGACTTCACCGGAGCATGTCAAAGTGGCTTCAAACGCGGACGCAGCTGTGCAGGCATTGTATAGGCTTAACGCATGCGTGTGTCGGTAGTCATGTCCAAACACTGGGTTTTCCACAAAATATTCACTGACATGTCACGAGCCTTCGACATAATTAAACGCTTAAAGATCCTAGATGTACTATGCCAGGCCAGGTGCAATGAAGATGAGCTACTACAAGTGAGACTACTAATAACTATGTGCCAAATGTCATACTTGCATCACAAAGTGTACGATTCGGCTCGAGGTGGGGGCTTAATGGATGGACTATTACAATGGTTAGATATTATAAGTACCATGTTCATACATTGTAAGTGTCTTTTTACATGTTATAAGTTCAGTGTTAGCATAATTAAAGTATAATGTTTAAATGTTTATATGTTATAAATACCATGTTTAAGTGTTATAAGTACCATGTTTAAGTGTTATAAGTAATATGTTTACGTGTTATAAGTACCATGTTTACGTGTTTAAGTACCATGTTTAAGTGTTATAAGTAATATGTTTACGTGTTATAAGTACCATGTTTACGTGTTTAAGTACCATGTTTAAGTGTTATAAGTAATATGTTTACGTGTTATAAGTACCATGTTTACGTGTTTAAGTACCATGTTTAAGTGTTATAAGTAATATGTTTACATGTTCATGTGTTATAAGTAACAAGTTTACTCTCACAAAGTACCATGTTTACATGCTATAAGTACTGTGTTTACATATAATAAGTACTATGTTTACATATTAAAAGTACAATGTTTACATCTGTACATGTTATAAGTACTATGTTTACGTGGTATATGCACCAGGTTTACATATTATAAGTACCATGTTTACATGTTCGTGTGCTATTAGCAACACGTTTACGTCTTACAAAGTACAATGTTTACATGCTATAAGTACTGTGTATACATATAATAAGTACCATGTTTATATATTAAAAGTACCATGTTTACATCTTTACATGTTATAAGTACTACGTTTACTCGTCATAAGCCCCATGTTTCCGTGTTATAAGTACCATGTTTACATGTTAGAAGTACTATGTTTACCTCTTATAAGTACCATGTTTACATGTTATAAGTATCATGTTTCCTTTTATAAGTAGCATGTTTACGTCTTATAACTACCATGTTTAAGTTTTATAAGTACCATCTTTACATCTTATAAGTACCATGTTTACGTATTATAACTATCATGTTTAAGTCTTATAAGTAACATGTTTGCATCTTATAAGTGCCATGTTTACGTGTTATAAGTACCATGTTTATGTGTTATAAGTACCATGTTTACGTATTATAACTATCATGTTTAAGTCTTATAAGTACCATGTTTACATCCTATAAATACGGTGTTTATGTCTTATAAGTACCATGTTTACATCTTATAAGTACCATGTTTACATCTTATAAGTACGATGTTTACATATTATAAGTGCGATGTTTACGTGTTATAAGCACCATGTTGACATCTTATAAGTACCATGTTTACGTATTATAAGTACCATCTTTACATCTTAGAAGTACCATGTTTACGTGTTATAAGTACCATGTTTACGTCTTATAGGTACCATCTTTACATCTTATAAGTACCATGTTTACGTGTTATAAGTACGATGTTTACGTCTTATAAGTACCATGTTTATGTGTTATAAGTATCATGTTTACGTGTTATAAGTACCATGTTTACGTGTTATAAGTGCTATGTTTACGTGTATAAGTACCATGTTTACGTGGTATAAGTACCATGTTTATGTGTTATAAGTGCCATGTTTACGTGTATAAGTACCATGTTTACGTGTTATAAGTACCATGTTTATGTATTATAAGTACCATGTTTACGTGTTATAAGTACCATGTTTACATGTTATAAGTACCATGTTTATGTTTATCATATCGCTCTCCATTTACAGGAATCTCTAGGTTTGTTTGAACGGCGTTGTATATTGAGAATGTATAGTCCAGAACTTTCGTGAAAATAAACGTGTTCTCGTTATTGGCAGGCGAAATGTCTCTGTTATCCTGAATACATGTGAAAGAATATTTATTTCGATATCTAAGTATAATAAGTTGGATCAGGTGATATGGGATTAGAATTTATATTTTATTTGAAGTGGAATAATGTTGCTGTCTCTGTAAGCTGATAGGTAATTCCTTCTGTAAATTAATTCTGCTTGTGATAAGAGACACCCAAAGACTAAGCGTAATGGCACTTTCAAACAGTTATACTGGGCATGCTGTAGGTTGTGGCTTCTCTTTCTTCTTTTCGTTCCCTGATCATACCGGCAGTCCTAAAGTGACTATCGACATGAGCATAAGCGTTAAGTGCGTGGATCCATGGTTTATTAGAGTGCGCCGTGCGGCCTGGAACCTCCGTCTCCAGCACTCGAGGTTTTTGTCAGGGTTGCCTCACCCTTACCTCCTTTAGTCGCCTCTTACGACACGCAGAGGATACGGAAGGTGTATTCTAAGCCCCACCTACAGGGCAGGTGGCTTCTCCTTGTCTGCCTTATTAATTATCTTGCAGATCATAACTATCTTATCTTCTCAGCCACCTGAGCTATTGCGATGACTCCTCGTCTATTTGCCTGCCTACCTGTCTGGCTGTTTACCTGCCCGACCACTCACCCTCGCACACCCGCCAGAAACCTACTCGCCATTCTGGACAGATCTGGTAAGATTTAGATCAAACCTGGCCAACATCTTTAAATTGACATCTAATATCAGCGCTACATAAACGAAATTGAATCGATGACAGGCATGTGAAAATATTCAACAATATTGAAACCAAAGGGAAAATATATTTCTTCGATGGCCTGTTTCGTCATATTTAGAGCTATTGACTTTTAACTTGTGTGGGTACCCTTGAGCATAGATTAATATCCATATAAGAACTATGTACATCTGACCTCCTTTCTGGAATATATAGGTCACAGGTTAATTTTATATTGGGTGTATATTCCGGTATATACCTGATCTGTATTCCGGTATATTTCTGTAGATTCGTGTACATTCGGGCTTTTGCCTGTATATTCTTCTATATTCACGGACATTTCTGTTCATTCTTGTATATTCCGGTATTTAGTAGGACCGAGCTCCACGATATAAAAAACTAATACACATTGCTACATTTGAGTATCTGCCAAGAGCTACACATTTACTGGCATTCACATTCAAAACACGCAAATAATTCATGATGGCGGGATTACCTTCCATAATCTCAGAATAAAGAGGCAATTATCATCAGAGATTTCCTGCTTTGATTGTCTAGACAGGACATAATGTACAATACAATGAAAAGAACCCTTCTTAATGCTCAATTGGGGTTCTCAGTATTCATGTGTTGTGTTATGACGTCGCTCATGACACAATGGCCTTCTATCATTCACAAATAACAATGTAATTATGAGAAGTAGAACTGCCATGACCTGTGTTCTACACTATGTTCACTGCCGACTTCTCAATCAAGCTACCGTCAGGCAACCACATAAACCTGCAATCCGAAAATGAACGAGCATATATATCCCATGTGTGCATGACGAATACGAGTACGGAAATAGCAGGATTAAGAGGGAGAGCGCGCGAGAGAGAGAGAGAAAGAGATAGAGAGAGAGAGAGAGAGAGAGAGAGAGAGAGAGAGAGAGAGATGGAGAGAGATAGACAGACAGACATACAGACAGACAGACAGACAGACAGCATGACAGACAACATGACAGACAGCATGACAGACAGACAGACAGACAGACAGACAGACAGACAGACAGAGGGGAGAGAGAGAGAGAGATAGATATGGGGAGAGGAGAGGAGAGGCGAGACGAGACGAGGCGAGGCGAGGCGAGGCGAGGCGCGGCGATGCGAGGCGAGGCGAGGCGAGGCGAGGCGAGGCGAGGCGAGGCGAGGCGAGGCGAGGCGGGAATGGAAGGGAAGAGAAGAGAAGAGAAGATAAGAGAAGAGAAGGGAAGAGAAGAGAAGAGAAGAGAAATGAAGAGAAGAGAAGAGGGGAGAGAAGAGAAGATGAGAGAGGAGAGGCGAGCATAGGAGATCATAGCACAGATAGCAGAGGCGAAGAGACGGGCAGAGATGGGATGAGATGAGAACAGAAGATAAGAGAACAATAAAAGTAAGGATATACCACCTCATGCATGGCACCTAATGCAGATAAGCTGAAATATGTGCTCTGAAATTTTATTGCAATCTCCTTGATAGTGGCGACACAAAAGAAAGCGGAGCTATCAAGCCATGAATAAGCCTGAATAAGCCGTGAAATGCTTATGAGTAAAATGTAATCTAAACATTATATCGCTGAGAGTATGAGCCTATCAAGCTCTGTTTTAATAAATCATACAAATGGCCAGCATTTCAGCGACACTGACTCAAATAAATATGTGTTATCTTGCGTTATCCGATGGCGAGATTTATTTTATAAGCTTTCTGTTCTGCTCCAAGGGATTACCAATGTTATATCTGTGGATGCGTATTGTATAATTTATTTATTTGTAATGTGACGCCCCTTGCCATATACATGTATCATGACGAAATATTTGTGATCGTTCGTGGCTTATTTCCCAATGGATGAATTCAATTTGGCAGTCAACTATATGACGTCATAATCAATTACATCATTTGTAGGTCGCGCGTATGAAGCAATTGAGCAGGCTCAACGTTTGCACAAATAATATGCAAATATTTCCCATCGATATTCGATATAAGTGACCAAACACCATCCACATGCCAATGGGAATAAGCATACAAAGTGTAATCGTATGCGAACTAAAGGGTTTATTTATTTAATTAAATAAGGGATGTTGTTAAAACCATCCACAATAAATCGTGTCTCTTGAAGCCAAGTCATGTGACTGCCTGTTTATTTACATACGCCATCTTGAAACTATCGTTTTGCTCATTGGTAAGCTGTACGTGACCCCAGCACGTGTGACAAAGTCAACAGCAGCTGTTGCCAACACGTTCCAATGGCATTCAACTCTATCTAAGCACATTAGTGTCGGAAGAACAGTATCGCACGTGCAATGAAACCATTTAGACAATTTGTTAAATCTTTTGCAAATAATTTGCCTTACCCAAGTAGCAGCTTCCAATCAAATGAGTATTAAATTGTCCGCGCGAGAGAGTGTGCGTGCGTATGGTAATCCGTGCGTGCGTGCGTGCGTGCAAACGGTGAATTTGTGTAAAGTCTTTATCTCTCGATGCAAGCAGTAAAATAATTAACAGTGTCACCCCGGTAGCCTCTGTATTAAAGATAATAACACTTGTAATAACTGTAGCCTTCGGGCGTGCGCGCTGGGGTAATATTGCATAGTACACCGGACGTTCCCGCTCCACGGCACCGCAGGTACGCGGTGCGGCGGGGCAGGACAGCTGGTTAGCCGTGGATCTCGGGGTTGCAGATCTGATGTTGTATACCGCCGGATCCTAAAGAAACCGACTTCAAGGGCCGGTGGAACATTCACGTTCCAGTGGGGCCATGCGGCCATCGCCACAAAAGTTGAACCTCACTGTCTCGCCCACGCTGTTGGTGTCACCGGTGTGACGGTTCCACGGCTCCATTTTACGGCCGGGAGATAATAACTAAAAACACATACAATAATTAATGAGGTAACAGTCAAACCATCGTACTCGTTTGCTGCTACCTGGGAGGCGGTCTAGTACATGGGGCTGGGCTGATGACTCATTATCGTGGTCCTCGCCAGAGGTACCTCGCAGAGTAGGATCCGTGAGGTATCCCCACAAAGGAGGGTCCTAGCGTGGCTACTTAGCTAGTTTAATATAAAAAAATTAACCGCTACGGAAAATTATTCTGTTACGAGAGGAAAGTACCTCGCATAGGCCTCTGTCACAAGAAAATGCCTTCAACGCCGAAGCAGAGGAAGAGAGTTGGCAAAATGGGCCACTCTTTTGTTAAAACCAAATTATGTAAACGAGTTAACCTAGTGAATGGCTGTTGTGATGCACGCTGTTTTACGTGGAGGAGGGGTAAAGGATTTCCGCAGAATTCAACACCGCCATCTTACGTAAGTTCCAAGATTCTGTGTTAGTAGTTGCTGCTTTCATTTATGTGGGCATTCTACTCATTCCAACCCTATCTTTCAGTTGTTGGGTCCAAGTCTAGTTTTAGCCGCAATTGGCAATGTAAGCTAACTACATTTTAACATGTAAGTCTGACGGGCGAGAATGTTTGGTGATGGTGAGGCCACCCTACGGAACATCCCCCTCAGTAGACGCGTGCGTACTTGTCATGAGATGAGAACTCCAGAATCATATAGCGATCCTGTCACCATCAGGTCATGACCACACATAACATCACAAGGACAAATAACGGTACATAAGCGTTTGAAAAGCACATTCAAGTTTTAGGGTGGGGACAAAGATGCAGCTATCCAACTATAGTGACCTTCCCACGAGGGCGTGATCAGTTCTAAGACCGCACCCAGTCATTGCTAGAGTTAGATAGAGAGCTGGATACTTTTCATCACCAGTGTGCCGGGTACGGATGATTACTGATCCGTATCCTGGGAGCTAACATTTACCTGTTGTTACGGTTATGTAAAATCGTCCAGAGATTCACTGCAGGCCAGTAATTAATTATATATATATATATTTATATATATATATATATATATATATATATATATATATATATATATATATATATATATATATATATATATATATATATATATATATATATATATATATATATATATATGTTTTCGCAGTGCTTCCTACTTTGGCTGGGTTTTCTAACTAACGGGGGTGGGGTGGGGTGGGGGAGGCGGGGGGTGGAGGTGTATGCGGTGATCGTCACTTTATTTCCAGCCACTCTGGAACCCCAATAGTTCCAGCGCTAACTCTAAATAACGTGACGGAAGGAGGTCCAAATAATTAATAAACCTAAAGGCGGATGGAGCGTAGACAGAGACAACTACTCATAATGGAGGCCTTAAGGTAAATGGCCAATTTATACAATCTACCCAGAGTGTGGTGTTACATAGCCGCTACTCCGGAAAAGAGACTAACACAAAATGTCGCCTACCGAGTAATCGTCCCTACTAATATAAACCTATCCTATCAAGCTAGAACAGTCCAGGTTTAGTCGGCCGCATGTCATGTTCACATAATGAGAACATGAACAGCGACCTCAGTGAAAAATTGCTGCTGTGCGGGGAACCAGGTGGTGCTGATGCTGGTGCTATATAGTGTAACCTAGTGATACTGCAGTCCGAGAGTTTTTATAATAAGCAAAACAATTTAACCTGGATGGCTGCTACCATATCACTAACTTTATAAAATACAGTAAATAGAAGATCACTCGATCTTACGGTGCTTATGAGCACGAAAATGAGGATAATATATACATAATAATAAACTATAAAATGCGGTCTCAAATGACCGGGAGGTATCTATTAGTCATCAGTACCTGTTACATAAAAGTAATGCAATGATAATACAATAAGACAGAGTACCTCTTAGTCATTGGTACGGAAGAAGAAGTCCCATATTCACGATAGTTGAAAGCGCAACACAATTGGAACACGAGATGGCATGATGCGGAAGTTGGCTGCTTGGAAAATACTGCAGACACACTACGGATATGGCTCATTCTCAGGAAAAGTGAAGACGATCCTTCACGGAGGAAGATGGCTAGTAGATAGTCAAGTCCACATAAAAAGTTATTAATTTAACTGAGTGGTCTAAAAAAGTTCCGTACTGTTGCGGAAGTTGAAAGATGCCCTATAGTTCTTGATGGGCTACGGATGAATGTTAGTTAATGCACTTGCATTTTGACAGTTCACAAGACGAGATGCATCGAATAGCTCACACGATGCATCAAGCGACGTTCCCATAACTTTTGGTCGAAAATGTCAAAATGCTAACACATAATGTGGGGATAAATGTCCACTACTGGTTGCGTGGTACGGCAGAACTGGCGAGTCATCACAGCGCACGTCACTCTCCCCACATACTGGACCACGAGCTACATCGGAGCCAAAAGGCCCATCCACTCGAAAGCTCCCTTTGCGGAAGTAGTTGCTTGGGCTACCTGGCTTAAGTTGTTTATTGCCCCCCAAGTGATATCTTCCTGGGAGCTTACAAAAACTGTCGGTTGTGGATGCGGTGGCTAGTACCCCAAAGAAAACGAGTCTCAAAACCGAAAGGATCTGCTGCAGACTTTGGATATCTGCGTTACAGAATGCAGTAACTTGCACTCGTCCTCTCAGACCAGGCACCTCACCACCACCTGGCTGCTGGGGAATCTGATTTTTCGACCCCTTATATACTGCCTGTGACGTCACAGATGGAACACCACAGCCAATCAGTGAGCGTGCTTCAGAGGCAGGGAAGCAGGTCACGTGTCGCACTATAGTACCCACGTACTGAGAGCATACATGCGCTAAGCCTATTGGGGTTCAATATTTTGAAAATAGAATAAGTGGGCTCATTTAGTCATAACTCGGCCAATTCTTAACCGATTTAAAAATGGTAGAGCTTTGGAATCCTCGCTTCATTCTTGTCATGATTTCTAGCCACTCTGGAACCCCAATAGTTCCAGCGCTAACTCTAAATAACGTGACGGAAGGAGGTCCAAATAATTAATAAACCTAAAGGCGGATGGAGCGTAGACAGAGACAATTACTCATAATGAAGGCCTTAAGGTAAATGGCCAATTTATACAATCTACCCAGAGTGTGGTGTTACATAGCCGCTACTCCGGAAAAGAGACTAACACAAAATGTCGCCTACCGAGTAATCGTCCCTACTAATATAAACCTATCCTATCAAGCTAGAACAGTCCAGATTTAGTCGGCCGCATGTCATGTTCACATAATGAGAACATGAACAGCGACCTCAGTGAAAAATTGCTGCTGTGCGGGGAACCAGGTGGTGCGGATGTTGGTGTTGTATAGTGTAGCCTAGTGATACTGCAGTCCGAGAGTTTTTGTAATAAACAAAACAATTTAACATGGATGGCTGCTACCATATCACTAACTTTATAAAATACATTAAATAGAAGATCACTCGAACGGATGAATGTTAGTTAATGCACTTGCATTTTGACAGTTCACAAGACCAGATGCATCGAATAGCTCACACGATGCGTCAAGCATTGTTTACCTAACTTTGGTCGAAAATGTCAAAAGGCTAGCACATAATGTGTGGATAAATGTCCACTACTGGTTGCGTGGTACGGCAGAACTGGAGTCATCACAGAGCACGTCACTCGCCCCACATACTGGACCATGAGCTACATCGGAGCCAAAAGGCCCATCCACTCGAAAGCTCCCTTTGCGGAAGTAGTGGCTTGGGCTACCTGGCTTTATGTTGTTTATTGCCCCCGAGTGATATCTTCCTGGGAGCTTACAAAAACTGTCGGTTGTGGATGCGGTGGCTAGTACCTCAAAGAAAACGAGTCTCCAAACCGAAAGGATCTGCTGCAGACTTTGGATATCTGCGTTACTGAATGCAGTAACTTGCACTCGTCTTCTCAGATCAGGCACCTCACCACCACCTGACTGCTGGAGAATCTGATTTTCGACCCCTTATACACTGCCTGTGACGTCATATATGGAACGCCACAGCCAATCAGTGAGCGCGCTTCAGAGGCAGGGAAGCAGGTCACGTGACGCACTATAGTATCCACGTACTGAGAGTATACATGCGCTAAGCCTATTAGGGTTCAATATTTTGAAAACAGAATAAGTGGGCTCATTTAGTCATAACTCGGCCAATTCTTAACCGATTTAAAAATGGTAGAGTTTTGGAATCCTCGCTTCATTCTTGTCATGATCGAGACCAATAACGGCGAGAAAGATGCAATCTAAAATGATAACGAGTACCAACTCTGTACTGTATGAGATGCTTTTACTGCCCAAAGCTAATGCGTGGCGTTAAGCAATCCCGGACGCCCGCGCATGCGCGCTACACGCTTATGAAATTATTCATTTTACGCTCCTCTCGCAATTGGCTCTACACACACATATCGTCCCACCCAGGGGGGGGGGCGTGCTTGGAATGTACCCGACCCGGCCGTCTCACACCCAGACCAGCTGGGACGGTTCGTACCTGACTGGTTGATCCGTGCTAAACCCCCCCTCCTCCCAGTTTGGCACCTGTGACGAACGATACCGTCGTCGTGAATCGACCATACAGGGCACACACTAGGTGAGAATTATAGACTTCTCGGGTAGGCGCATAGCCGAGAGGAGTAGCGATGCGAGAGATGCATAGGTTATGAGAGAAGGTACGAAAGGCGTGAGAAAGAGTTTGGGAGGGTGGCAAATTTGATTTTGATTTTTGGCACGGTATTTATTTTTCCAGGACTTTTCTCTTTTTTCGTTTCATACTGCAGTGCATGCTCTTTTTATTTGTTTATTATCATGATTCGACTAAACAATAGCTCGCATGGGTGTTCTCTTGGGTGACAGATAATTAATTTTCCACTGAGAACGCCAAAGCTCCAACATACCAGAATCAAGCTATAAAAATATGAACGTATAAAAATAAAGATACCTGAGGCCATTACTGTCGTGGATGCAGCAGAATGTTTGATTAAGTTGTGCAGAAAAGTGAGTTATGCTCATTATGTTTATTATTGAAATACTCTTCTTATTATTATTATTAAAAGTTTTTAAAATTAAAACCCCATCCCTAGGCTAACCATGGTCATCATACACATCTATGCTAATTATCGCGTAGCTGTGTCTCACAAATAATTGCTGTGGATCCCTATGTTGCAATCACACCATATGGTGTAAGTATGCAGCATAGCGCAGTGAGCATGTCATTATCCCAGTCATGCTGTCCTAGCTATTGCGGAGGCCGCCTGATGGCTTTCTAATGTTTTAAAAACATTATTATTATTATTATTATTATTATTATTATTATTATTATTAACATAATATTTTTCTTATAATTTTTCTTCTTGTTACGGATTGGTTGGCGAGAGCCATCCTTGCGGATTCGCAATAACAGGCCGCACTGTATACATGCCCTCATATATCGACATGCATACGTAATTTACTGTTTTAAACTTGTGATATGTATATAGTTATATAGGGATGGGGTTTTAATTTTAAAAACTTTTAATAATAATAATAAGAAGAGTATTTCAATAATAAACATAATGAGCATAACTCACTTTTCTGCACAACTTAATCAAACATTCTGCTGCATCCACGACAGTAATCGGCTGAAAAGTTACCCCCAGCGGGTTTGGATACCGCAATCTGCATATGCAGGATGTGGTTGGTGAAGTTGAGATGCTGAGATACTTTCGATAACATCTTCCGCACTGGTATCCGATGATGTTTTGGATAGATTTGGAAAAGTTCTGTCTAGCACATGAGGTGTTGAAATAGGTGTAATATGATGAACTGCGGTGGTGCTGGGTGTCTGGTTTGCTTTGGTCGTGGTGGTTGCTGTCATCATAGTGGTCGTCGCAGTGGTAGTGATGGTAGTTGCCATGGAGTTTTGTCTTCGGAATGTGGTGATGGGGAGTGATGAAGTGATGCTTGTTGTGAGTTTCCAGATATTGGCGGCCTGGATGAGTCTGCTGGCGGATGCATGTGGAACTGCTCGGATGTCTGGTTGGTGTGTGATGTGGCATTTCCCAGAGTATACTTTGCCCAGTGTAGTGGCCTTATGGATAGCAGGATCTATGGATGCAGTGTGAGGTGTGCTGGTTGCGGGTGTTGCCATTGTGACTGTGGTGGAGGTAGTACTTCGCGATGGCGTCGTCGTGATACTGATTCTCTGGGAAGTTCCCTCATCGGTGGCTAAGTCTGGTGGCGACGCGGAACTATCAGAAATGTTCTGTAAAGTTGATGAAAGCCTAGGCACAGTTACTGTTGGTACACTTGTCACAACTGTTGCTAGGTGAGTCGGTTGTTGTTGATGTAGCCGGAACTGAGGGTGCTGCCGGTGTGATTAGTGTGATAGTTGCTGGTGTGGTGTCTGATGCAGTGGTGGTAACTCCTGAACTGGTTTCTGGTGTTGTTGTGGTGGTGGTGGTGGTGGTGGAACGCAGAGGAGTAGGTTGGCGTCTCTTCGTTCATTTTGTCTTAGCCATTCTTCCGGTAGGAATCACTTCGTGCGGTGTACAAGCTTCGAATCTTGGAGCTGTTATGTCAATTGACTCGTCTTGATCCCCGGGTTGAAGATTAACCACGAGAACACAATGCTTAGACCTGGAGGCGTGAGTCATTATGTACCATGACGCTGAAAACAAATATTTGCAGTCTGAACAATATATGCATTGAAGAAGATGGACTCGGTTGATATATAATGTTAAATCCGAGTTGTGGGAAAATCCGCGTTTACACGGCTGTCCGTTGAATAATAATGAAGTGCATGGAAATTTCTTCACCGTTCTTATCTGAGTTTCTTCTATCGAGCTATCAGACAAAGCCAGATATTCCGCAAGAGAATCTTTATTTTCGAATTGTGTTATATGCGGAACTGCAAAACTCCTAACCTATCCTATCTTTACGTTTTTTCATAACATTCCTAAACAGCAGAATTTGGTTTGCGACACGAAATTATCCTAATGCCCGATCTTCTCTAGTGTCGAGTTTGGAGGGAAGATGAATTTTCCGTGCGCGATCTCCTCCTTTGGTGACGGCAGAGGAGGGCGGATGACCACACCTAAAAGGTTCGGGGTGAATCGGTCAGGTCCGTAAAAGGATTCTGCCAGTTTTATTCTCCTGGAGTCGGATTTAATATTTCCGTCGTAAATGGAAAGCAAATATAATTATAGAAATAAAGGAGAATCGCTTATACCTCCATGTAATGGAAAATCGGGCCTCCGATCAACATTAAAATCAGGAAAATCGGGCCTCCGATCAACATTAAAATTGGGGACTACTTATTCCTGCGGATGCTCACCTTTTAATTAGAATGCACAGGTTTCTAAGTTAGACACTTATAAACTCGCCTGTTCAAATTGCAGGCTGGAACACCCTATGGGGTGGAGAGAGTGTGATTACGTCAGCGTAATCGCCTCCTCCACCACACGCGTTGTAGCTACATCGGAGGGCGATTCGCGTGTTTATAGTCCTTGATCTAATTTACCGGATAATCGATCACGTGGTTTCTTGTTTTGAAAGCGCGTGGCTGATCGGACTAAGTGTGCCTGTTGCTATTAACGTTGCTGATTCTTGTAAATTAGTGCGAAAAGTTGAAACATGTCTTCCTAAATATCTGTTTCTAAGAACAGCGTCCCTATTTGTGCGTGGTTTTCATCAGCGCACGCCTTCCTTTCCGTGTATAGTATATCTTATTCCAGCTCTTGTCGATTGTTGAGCGGAGCTTGTGGGTAAGAGAGTTTGGTGGGTTTTTTAACTTCTCTTGTGTGTTAAACTGTTCAAGTTTTGATGCTGCCTCGCCAGCCTGTGAATTAATGATTTGTAGTCGCGGTAGAACATTTTAGTTCTCAATCAAAATTATAACAGTTTAGCTGACTGTAATTTATTGTTTGGTTTAAACATATCCATATCTTGCGGGCATCAAGTATACTGACCCCGCCACGCAGGACTGTATTTACCAGGTGGGCAGACTGTCAATCCTCATCCTCTATGGGTAGGACCAGTCTCAGCGCACCTAGACACAAACTTAATCATTACAGTACAACTCGGAAAATTCATGCAACAGTTTAAACAATTACAATACCGTCATATGGAGATTGTGAAAGAGTCATCCTGCGTGTCTGTGTTTATGTCGAGTTCATGTTGTTTGTAGATATGCGTGGCTGGTTTTCTTCAGATGAATCTGGCACTGTCGTGAGGTGTCAAAGTTTTATTGCAGTTGGGGGAGGAGCCCTGCCGTGTCTGCGAGGATAACTTTATCGGACATTGAATATAGTCTCTCTGTAATGGCCGAGTCTTAAAACGATGGGACAGGGGTACTTAGAGTGGAGATGACAAAGACAGGGGCTGTCATAACTTGAATCAGACCATTATCGAATTTCACATTCTGTGCCTATCTCGTACTAGCTAATGACGACAGACTACGGTCATCCAGCTCTCTCAATAAAGAAATCAGAATTTACGTGTAAATGAAGTATCTGTCTTTCAGCTGATGTGTGTCACTTCTGAGGGGGTGGTGGTGTGTTGGCGGTACCTCCTGTTGATGGTTACAGTGTTTTCCTCCTCAATGTATGATCCGTTTTCTGTATACCGAGGTGGGAGGGTGCTTGCGGAAAATGTTGAGTTGTGTTGTTGATGATAGCGTTCTGTCGTAGGGAAGTCGGGGTGCTGCATGATGTGGGAGTATTGCGCGGTGGGCATATCCAGGATTCCAAGCTGACTGTTGCTTAGTGGAAAAGTAGGGGTTGCAGTGGGTTGTGAGCTCACTGCATTTATGCAGTAAGGAATGCTGCGGAAAATGTGTCTCTAACATTTTCTGTTACAAAAGTTAGGTGCATGCTGATATACTGTCGATGATGTACTTAGCTGGTGACGACTAAGCAGTTCGTTGTAATGGGGTGTAGAATGCCTCCATTATAACTCTTATAACCGGACGTGTATGTAGTGTTCGCGCATTGAATAATTGACGTATCCAGCCATGAGGGCAAGAGTGCTTTTGTGGCTTCTGCCGTTTTGTGTCTTTATGTGATGTTCTGACTTCTCACGGGGTGGGTTGTGTTCTGGTGGTGAGGCGGTTGTGGAGGGTGGGGGTACTTCGGACAGGGGTGTGCACATCTCCCTGTTAGACGATATTTGGTACTCGGTCATAGTTTTTAAGTACCGGGAGAAATCGAGACGAGAGTCTACTGAACAGGCCACCTCCCTGCTCACCACCAGCCATGGGGGTGGCTGTGCTGTGGAAGGTTCCATCCTCTAAAACAGTTGCCTCTCTCATATCAACAGACGATGCGTGGAGTGTGAGAGGGATGGGATGTGTGATGTCTGAGCCAGGTGCGGAAATTAGGGACGCCAATTGGAGTGGTGTCGCGGATGTGACATGGACGGGGGATGGTTTGCCGAGTTCGTGGCTTGGACAGGTGGTGCTTCGAGGTGTGCGTTTTTCCTGTTCTCAGTAACAGGCCAAGGCCTCATCAACCCTCTTCACTTCCATGCGATTTATTATATGTTCCACTCCACAAGAGGCATGGCTTGGGACAACCTCAGCCTGCGCTTGTGGTAACTCTATAATTGGGGTAATAGCATGAAGTGGGTGGGAATGGGAAGAGGTCGGCGGAACAACTTTTCCGTCCATCCCCTTGGACAGTACAAATGAGAAAGTCTTCAGATACGACTTCCCAGACATGGTAGACCCGCTCTGAGGAGAGACAGGGCGAGTACGTGGCTTGGCATCGTCCTCAGCATTAGCCATTTGTTCACTGGACTCCTAGATTGGTAAGAGAGGGTCGAACTAGCACCGTGGTACTCTGCACTAGCGTCTGGAATACCAGTTTCTGTAGATACACCGGTCTGGATACCAGTGCTACGCATATCTCCTGGTCTGAGCTCTGGCACAGGGTTATCCCTAACACAAGGTTTAAGACGATCGAAGTGAATGACCGAGGTCATGCCATCCGAGGTGCGGATCTGGTAGGTCACGTCCGACTTCATACCTACTACCACACAGGGGCCTTTCCACTGGTAACTCACTTTACACAGCATGCTTGCAGAACATCGTGTATCGTGAACCCAAACCATTTTTCCCGCCTCATACAGGTCTCCATGCACCCACCAGTCATGCCATGTTTTCTGAAGCCGGTGTGCAGTGGAGAGTGTTTCTTGCACCAATTAATGGGCTTGTTCTATCCATTTCCGCATGAGCTCCACATATCGAGATAGTGAATTTTTCTCCCCCAGAATTCTAGGCATGGCCAGATCCAGGGGTAAGGCTAATTCACGGTCTAACATTAAACGAGCTGGGGTATAACCTGTGCTGGAATGTACTGAAGTGTGGTATGCCATGAACACATATTGGAGCCATAGATCCCAATCGCGGCAATCAAGGTGTGTTTCCTTAGTCAGCATCTCTGCGAGGGTTCTGTTGAACCTCTCTACCATCCCGACACTGCACGGATGATGATATGGTGTAGTGCGTGTTTTGAATAATTTGCAGTGCTCGGAGATCAACCAGCTCTCAAAATTACTACCTTGGTCGGATTGCAACTCATAGGGCATTCCAAAATGGCAGAACACATTGTTTGACAGAAACTCTGCCTCTTGTTTCGGCAAAGCAAACGCTTCTACCCACTTCGTAAAGTAATCTTGCAATACGAGGATGTATTTGTTTCCAGCATCCATCATATTCAAGGGACTGAGCACATCAATAGCCACTCGCTCCCACAGTGCACCCACAATTTTAATTTGTAATGGTGCAGTATGGTGCTGGCCAACAGCTTGTCTTTGACAGGGGACGCATTTGTCGACCCAAGCCTTGATAGTATCGCGTATCCCAATCCAGTGGAATCTCTGTTTGATCCGCTCTGTTGTTCTTTCAATGGCTAAATGTCCAGCGCAGTCAGGTAGTTGTTCTAGTATTATCTAGACCTTATAAAGCTGAGGAATTATTATCTGGTTATTTATGCAGAGAATGCCGTTGTTCATGTGGCCCTCTCCAAACCTTTGATAATAATATTTGGCCATGGTGGATAAAGGACTAATGGATTCCTTTGGTGGGGGTAACCCCTCCTAGATCTGCGCATATATCTTTCATGTCTGCGCGTCGGTTGCCTGTTCATGGGCGAGCTCCTCCACATCCCAGTCTGTGCACCGCAGCTCTGGGAATACGGGAGCTGGCTGTGTTGTCTGTGTTATGGTGGTGGCCACTTCTTTTTCATCCTGAAGCCCAATTCTGCTCACGGCATCGACATTACCTTGCAGCTTCCCGGGATGGTAAACAACATTGAAGTTAAAGGCCTGCAGTGACTCCTGCCACCTCGCTACCTGTCCCTCCATATTTTTTAGGTTTCTGAGCCACTGTAGCGAGGTGTGATCTGTACGTAGTGTAAATGGGCATCCGTACAGAAAGTATTTATAGTATTTAACAAAATACACCGCAGCTAACAATTCTCGCTTAGTGGTTGCGTACTGTTTCTCTGTCTTGTTCAGTGTATGTGAACCATAGCCCAATACCTGCTCCATTCCATCTTCTTTGACCTGTAATTGAACAGCGCCAATCGCAAAGTGGATGCATCAGTGTCTAAGATGAAATCGAGGTTGGGGTTAGGATGAGCAAGAATAGGTGCAGTTGTTAATAGGTCCTTCAACGCCCTAAAGGAAACCTCACACTAACTCGTCCACTTGGAGGGTCGATCCTTTTCAGTGATCTGGTACAGAGGAGTTGCAATCTCGCTGAAGTTACGGATGTACAGGCGAGGCGATAGTACTGGCAGAGTTCGAGGAAACGTCATGTATCTGTTACAGAAGTTGGCGTCTACCAGTTTACCACTGCCTGCCCACATGTCCGAGAAACTCAACACTCTGATGGAAGAAATGGCACTTCTTGGGTTTGAGCTTTAGGTTGGCAGTACGGAACCGCATTAAGACTTTGTCCAGATTGGACAAGATCTACTTAAACAAAGGCCCAAAGACGATAACGTCGTCAAACTAGCAGAGACAGATTTCCCATTGCAGGGTGGTTACTACCTGCTCAATGAGACGCTCGAATGTTCCTGGAGCATTGCACAAGCCATAGGGCATCTTGAGGAATTGGAAAAGACCATCTCTACAGACGAAGGCAGTCTTCTCCCTGTCAGCCTCATCCATGGCTACCTGCCAGTAACCGCTTGCCAGGTCAAGGGTAAAGAACCATCTGGCTCCAGACAATGACTCTAATGCCTGATCTATATGAAGAAGTGGATATGCGTCTTTGACACCCAGATCATTAAGGCAGTGGTAGTCGATGCAGAACCGCAAAGCACAATGGGACTGGCCCAGGTGGGAGGCTGCTGAGGGCTCTATAATGCCCGTCCACAACATGTCATTTACTTGTTGATGTGCTTCTGTCTCTTTATGTATGGGAAGATGATGCACCGGCTTTTGTACAGGTCGGTTGTTCCCAGTATTGATGGAGTGATGCACGATGTGAGTTTCTCCCAGGTCCATGTCTCCTGCAGCAAAACTCTCCTGGTATTTAAACAGGATCCGTTGTACATCACGTTTGTGGGATTGCGTTAGTCCAACTATGGCATGAAAATATAGGTCAAGCAGGTGTGCCGGTATGTTGTCGTCAGAAACTGCTGTTGCTGTAGGTATGTTGGAAGATGTTTCCAGGGAAATCACGTCCACCTTTTGTTGGTGGTGCCCACTATCATCCATGGACTTGCGCATTGGGAGGCGATCATGTATTCAGGGTCCGGTTCCAGCATGGCTATGTGTGTGTGTGTGTTATCTCCTAACTGTTGTGCGGTGTCCAATAGGATTTCCTCCTGTTCTGGCTCAACTGTTGCGGTTTATGCTAGAATCACTGCGCATGTATCATACAGTGATGATTCTGGTCCAAGGGGTACGCGACGGCCGTGTATGTCTAATTCCTGTTGTCTGCAATGAATGACAGCTTCACTGGCGCTGAAAAAATCAGAACCTAATAGGGCATCGGTTTGGATAGAGGCGATGACAATTCACTGAATGAATTGCATCTCCTCTATCTGTATTACGATGTTAACTGTTCCAGCCACGGGAACGTCAGCCCCCATGGCTGTCTGTAAAAATATGTTAGAAGACCTAAGGGGTGGTCTCTGATGAGGTGAGATGCTCTCATAGAGATGCTTGTTGAATACGGTGATGGAAGCTCCAGTGTCCACTGTGGCACTGGTAGATATTCCACCGAACAAGCAAGCACACTCATAGATAACTTTCCGGTGTGCTTGCGGGAGAGTCTCCAAGATTGTGGTCTGTGGAGCCTTCCTTGCTGCGGTGCGGCCTTGTCTGAAAGTGGTCTGCTTCTCTATTGCTTCTACGAGTGTGATTGGTGGCTAAGTGAGGAAGGGCCCAGCTCGTCGGCGTTGCTGCTGATTTTCCTTGGGCGACGACGATGCTGGGGTAGCAGTGGTGCTGTATCTGAAGTTGGTGGTGTGTACTGTGAGTTGGTGTAGACAGTAGTTTGAATTGGACTGGAACGGAGTGGAGCTATTTGAGCCAGCCATTTTGAACAACACATCATAGTATGTTTAGGAGATGCGTAAAAGAAACAGCGTCATTGCCACTGTTTATGCTGACGTTTGTGGCGATGTCTTTTGCGGATCCATGATGTGGTGTGTTGGCTTCCGTTCATGCCACTACTACTGCTATTGGATGCGGGAGATGATGATGATGATGATTGCTGGTGTGTATTGCACACCACCAATGGGCGTCGGGTGTTAAGTGCCTTGGTGGTGGGTCGTGGTGCTTGAATAAACGTTGTTTCAGTGGAGGTGCTACAACCAACCACTGCCGTTTTACATAGGAAAGAGGGTTTAGTAGATACGGTTATTGCGGGATCACAATTTTCCGTAGAGGGAAGGATTGTCGGAGCTGCAGATGCAGTGTGCATCGTAGGCCCCAGCTTTTGTGAAGCCGTTATTAGTGTAGTTTTTGTACTATTTGTTGATGAATCCACCTGAAGTTGCTGTTGAAGGATCGCAGTTGATCTGGGTTTGGGGATGGGGCACTGAAGTGACTCTCTAATCAATGCCCATTCAGGTTTAATGGATGCTCTGTCTGTGGTGTCTGTTGATCAGTGGGCAATGGAGCAGAGGGAGGGGGCAGTTTGAACATCGCTCCCTCCAATGGCCCATCTGACCACATCCGTAGCATGTGTTGAGTGGTTGTGTGTTGGGTGCGTTGCCGCTTGGTGGCGGTCATGTAGTCTGTTGGGTCGTCACTGCAGTGGTGAGTATTGTGACAAGATTGGTGAGGGCTGAGATCGGTTTTGTGATCTCTTCTAACCTGTCATGTGTTGCCTGCCTATTGTTGTTGCTTTGCTGGTTTCTGCATCCTGGTGCATTACCATGGCCTCCGCAATGGAACTGGCCATGACCTCTTCCTCAGGGTGCGTGATCTCCTCGGGTAGGTGGTGCAGATTGGGTGGTGGTGCTTGCAGTGTGCGAGTTGTCCATAGAAGTGAGGATTTTAGCATCATTTACTTAATTGATGGGGTGCAGTTGACGACGAGCGTTTTTCTCTCACTTGAGGAAATTCTCAATACATACTACTGTTGTGGTAAGAGTTTGAAGGTTTTCGTGCTCCAAAACGAATAGTTTTCCTTGAGGGCCGGTTCTCCGCTCAAAGCATCAGTGAAAGTGTCTAAATGGAGGTGGGTGACTCCTTCATGGTTTGTGTTGGGGTAAGATCGGATGATAAGGTGTCAGATGCGGCTGGTCAATTCGGGCAGAGTTTCTTCCGCATGTCTTCTTAGGCTTTTTAATCGAAGATGGCTGGTCTCTCCCAATGCTGTATCTCCGAACCTCTCGGAAAGAGCGCTTTCCAATTCGGTGTATGAGGGTGTGAGGTCTGACCCCATATCTGCCAGTATCGGCTTTCCCTGACAGTTTTGTGGCCAGATACTCCCCCCATTCACTGATCCGTCCATCTATTTGAACGCCTTATGATCTCGAACTAGCATTTATAATTGGCCCAGTCACCCTCCCTGCTGAATTCGGGTGGGAGGATGACTCGGCTGGTGCCATGGTAAGGTACAATGGGCGTGAATCCAGGTGGGGGCAGAGGAGAGAATGGGGTGAATGCAGACGAAGGTCGGTGTGGGTGGACGCAGCTCCACATATCCTGGTTCCACCACACGCAAGGGGGAGATTCCCATCTATGAAGTTCCATATGTCAGGTTGGAACGGATGAATCCGGGAGCTTCTGCCTCAGTATAGGACGATGCAACAGTGGTGGTGTATTGGACATACATCGTGGCTCGTCTGTAGGCCGTTGCTCGGGTCTCCCTTGGTACGGTGGAGGTCCAGGGGAATGACGAGGCAGCTGAGTGTGGTGGGTGTTTGTGCCGCTTCTGGAATATTATGGCTGTGGTGCTTCCGCATTCCTATCTCCGTACTGCAGTACTGATGGGTAGCAGGGAGATGATGTTCTTGTAGGTGGAGATGCGTGCCAAAGGTGCATGATGGGCGGGCCATTGATCACCATAAAGTTGACACGGTGAACCATATGGGTGTGTAGGTTGTATAGTATGCCCCCAGAGGGGGCCTTCTCTGCTGCTGTTCGTGATATGGCACAGGCATAGAGTGCCTAGCACGGATGTCAGACAGTGTTATAAAAGATGCACCCAGCTGGGAGGCATCATGGAAACCCTCCTCACTGATTGGTGAGTACTCTTGTGGTCGTACTAATGGTGTGTTTTCTAATTCAGAATAATTTAGCTCGTCACATGTTAGTGCTCGAGCCGCCCTTCCATCGTAGTACTCCACCTCTGAGTCGGGAGAGTACAGATTGTAGTAAAAGGGAGACCGGAACATATGTAGCCTAGGCATGTGCGCTGGTCTGCCGGATGTTCCCGTTCCGTGATACTGCAGATATGTGGCACGGCGGGGCATGACAGCTGGTTAGCCACGGATGTCGGGGTTGCGGATTTGGTGTTGCATGCCACCGGATCATACAGAAACCGACGTCGAGAGCCGGTGGAGCATTGACGTTCCAGTGGGGCCGTGAAACCATCGCCACCAAAGTTGAACCTCACTGTCTCGTCCACGTTGCTGGTGTCACCAGTGTGACGGTTCCACGGCTCTATTTTACTGCTGGGAGATAATAACTAAAAACACATAGAATAATTAATGAGGTAACAGTCAAAGTGCTACCTGGGAGGCGGTCTAGTACATGGGGCTGGGTTGATGACTCATCATCGTGGTCCTCGCCAGAGGTACCTTACGGAGTAAGATCTGTGAGGTATCCACGCAAAGGAGGGTCCTTTTTAACATATAGGTCTGACAGGCAAGAATGTTCGGTGACTATGAGGCCACCCTATGGAACATCCCCTTCAGTAGCCGCGTCCGTACTTATCATGAGATGAGATCTCCAGAATGATATAATGATCCTGTCACCATCAGGTCATGACCATACATAACATCACAAGGACAAATAACGATACATAAGTGTTTGAAAAGCACATTCAAGCTTTAAGATGGGGACAAAGATGCATCTATCCAACTATAGCGACCTTCGTCGGAGGGCATGGTGGGTTCTAAGACCGCACGCAGTTACTGCTAGAGTTAGATGGAGAGCTGGATCCTTTCCATCACCAGTGTGTTGGGTACGGATTAATACTGATCCGTATCTGGGGAGCTAACATTTACCTGTCGCTAGGGTTATGTAAAATCGCCCAAAGAGGCACTGCAGGTCAGTGATTAATTATCTATATGTTTTCGCAGTGCTTCCTACTTTGGTGGGCTTTTCTAACTAAGCAGTATCCGAGGATACACGGGGTGGGGGTGGGTGGTGGAACGGGTGAATGCGGTGATCGTCACTTTATTTCTAGTCACTGACTCTGGAACCCCAATAATTCCAGAGCTAACTCTAAATAACGTGGCTGAAGGAGGTCCAGACAATTAATAAGCTTGAAGGCTGGGTGAGCATAGACAGGAACAATTACTCATAACGGAAGCCTTAGATAAATGGCCAACTTATACAATCTACCCAGAGTGCGATGTTATATATCCGCTACTCCGGAAAAGACACTAACAGAAAATGTCTCCTACCGAGTAATCGTCCCTACTGCTATAAACAAACTACGAGAACAATGGTCAACAGTGCGCACCTATTGTAACACTATTGGCACTATTGGTGTAGGCTGTGCGTTATTGTTTTGGTGTCGAACAATGTCCACCATCAGCATCGTTGATGAATAATGACGTTGCGAGAACCCTTGTCATGTTTAACGTATCAATTAGGTGGGTGGCAGCGCACCCCCCCCCCCCCCCCAATTGGTTGAAGTAAAAAGTAGAATGTTTTGAAACTAAGTGGAATTGTGGCTTCCTATGTCAAATTGTCGAACAGCACTTTCTGAAGAATAGCGTTTATGAACACGAACGCCTGCATGAACAATAGCGCATTTACTTATGAATTGTTTATGCAGGTGCTGTGAACAATAGTGCACAGCGCCCACTTTTGAACAATAGCGGTCACCTGCATGAACAATACCATCCAGCGGCCACCTGCATGAACAAAATGTGTTCACAGTCATTTAATTTCAAAAAATTCAGAGCGAAGTACAGCGTTACACGGGTAATATATAGGTAAACTTATCGATGTTGTATGTATAATATTATATAGATAATAATCATGTTTCTATTGTATTTAAGGAGATATATGTCTTTAAAGTGGAAGTCATTTAATTATTAAATTTTCAACAAAAATTTGCAACCCGCAATTTTTTACAGGCGGCTGAACATTTATACATGCGGCAACATGTCTATGTACATGCGTCTGTACTTGCGGATTTCCGGCCACTCTTCAAAAAGCGATGTTCGGCAATTTGACATAGGACGCCACAATTCCGCTTAGTTTCAAAATATTCTACTTTTTAATTCAACCACGAGGGGTGGGGGCGGTGGGGGCCGCCGCCAACCACCTAATTAATACGTTAAACACGACAAGGCTGCTCGGAACATCATTATTCATCAACGATGCTGAAGGTGGACATTGTTAGACACCAAAACAATAAAGCACAGCCTACACCAATAGTGTTACACTAGATGTATGCTGTCGGACATTGTTCTCGTATTGACCAAACAAACAACCTGACAGACACACACCAATCATTCTGACAACAGAACAATAGCACACAGATGCACACATGACCTCCACGAGCTCATTACACATTACACCTGTCAAAACCAATCAAACACCAATTAATCAAATTAATTATGCATTAATTAGCATTGTCACGCATGAGTGATTTAGAACAATAGTGCATAGCACACCCCGTGACTACTATGCTCAGTAACTGTCCCAGACATTCAAGTGGTAAATTTTCCAAAAATAGTCTTCACGTGGCCTGTATATGGATATTTAATAAGCAAATATTTAGATTTTTTTATAAACTTTAGTCATTAAAGGGTTAAATGATATTCGATTGTAATGACGTCATCACAAATTTTTTAATTACATGCAAAGTGCGAGGAGCAAAGTCTACACCCGTACGTAAACTGAAGGAAGTTATGCCTGGATTTATCTGCTTACAAATTGAGAGGTGTCATGCTACTAGTGTATTTATGATGAAGGAGGGATTTGTTTAAAGCATGTGGCAGGCTATTTCCTCTGCAGATTTTGATTGACCCGTGCATCTTAGTTCTAGTCCGGAAATGTGCACAATCCTTGTGGCACCTCATGCAAGAGTTTGACCATGGGGCAAATTTGCTTTAAATCTACCTGTTATGTTCATAGTCGTTCTGTAACCGCCGTTCAAATACGTGACTGGGCTCATTCAGAGGTTCTATTAGGTTGATAATTTTATCACCTCGCGAGTGTGCTAGACGACTATTCATTTTAGTATCGTCATCGATGACTGCAGTGAAGGATATCAAACTTGCATGTTTGATCTATCGTTTGAGGCTATCAAGCATCTCGCTGCGATGTTATCATTATTACCGGTGCAGATTGTTCATTGCCATGGTGGTATGTATATTGTACAATCATAGATTACTGATCTAATGTCTTCCACGATCGTCACCACGTGCAAGGACCTCAATAAGTGTCTAGGGACTATAATATGGTTTAGTCAGGCTAAAAACTTAGTGGCACAGAAATGTCAAGCTGGTGGTAGAAATGTGCAATAATCAGTATAAAAAAACAGGAAGTCAAACGATATAGGCCTATGGTTAAGTCATTACAATCTCATGTACTCTATGCGTATGTTCTGTTTTAGCACATAATACGACATTGATCATATAGGCCTACACCACGGAACATGGGCATACTCTTTCATTACTATGAAAGAGAAATCCAACTCACCAGTATATCGAATCTTGTTTTCTGCAGAAAAGTGTCAACAGAAAGATCAATATCACTCTGATGCACGACTTGTTTATATAAACATTCCCATGTATCCATCCATTCATTCATTCCTTCATTCATTCCTTCACACAAGCTGATGCTGAAATAAGCATTTCTGTGTGTCTTGTTGCACTGTAGAGATGTATGGATTGACTAAGTTAATCAGTCGTGTTGTCTCAGACAAACAATGCTGAGATATAGTGCATAACCTTTGTTCAAAGTGAGTTATTGAAGAGGAGGAGAGACGTGGGGAGAACGAGGGGAGAAGATGAGGCGGTGGTAGAGGCGGAGGAGGCGTAGGAGAGAGAGAGAGAGAGAGAGAGAGAGAGAGAGGGGGGGGGAGGGAGGGAGGGAGGGAGGGAGGGAGGGAGAGAGAGAGAGAGAGAGAGAGAGAGAGACACGCCGGGAGAACGAGTGGAGAAGATGAGGCGGAGGAAGAGGAGGAGGAAGACGTGGGTGGGTGTGAGAAGGAAGGGGGAAACTAACGGCACAGATATCTATATCTATACTTCATATTGCTTTTCAAGCCTGTTGCTTGGTGTCTTTTACATGTGTGACATAAATTAAATTTTTGTAAGGACAATTAAACTCATAAAAGGTTGTGTAGATAATTGTTATTGTTATTTCTTGATTTATGTTTTAAAGACTATTCGCATGGGGTCGATTAATGTCAACTAACCTATACTTATGTAAGGTAGATTCGAGCGCTGTTGTGCGCATGTGTGCAAAGTGCTGGTGTTAGCTAATATTGGGCCTATGAAGTAATGCTCCTAATGACAGAGATTTTTGTACTATGCGTTCCTTCCTGGAAAATGAGATGAGAAAATATAGGAAGAAAATAAAGCAACCGGATTCATCAATGTTAGTGTCATGCAGTTATCCGCTCATCTCTCCTCTATTAATCTCTGCCTCTGACCAATAATAAATTGACCAGTCTTAATTAAGTGACTATCAAATATCCCCTGTCCATTGTTATTTCAGTGGTCACTCGTGTCCGGCAAAGATTAATGACAGCGTGACTCAGACAATGCGGCCGGAACGTTGTGTTTATCTTCTCGAGCATTCCTACACGAGATGACTTTATTTGAGATATTTAAGATAGTGATATCACGTGACCATCACCCTGTGGTGAGAATAATGTGATCAGAGACAATAATTGACAAGTTATTTCATGGTCGAGGTCTTAAAGATGTGACACGCCTGGAATTGTCAAAAAATATGAGATTGTAGGTTTGTATTTGATGCTTGATATAGCTCATCTGCCATTAGAGATTATTTGTTATTATGAATTTGAAACCTTTACTTGTCTGTCAAATAGACAAAATAGATAAAATTATATCCATTTGTTTAGGAAATCAGGATGTACCTTATGAATCTGGTGCTGTGCACCAGAAAAAATACCTCGCAGCCATATAGGTAGTGCCTGGAAAAGCCATGATTATAATAAACCGAATACAACCTGACTAAATAGCATTTGTTATTGCACACGTTCAGTGTGAGTGGCGAAAGAGAATATTGCATTCTGGTATGTATATCCGTTTTTCTCTCTGGTTATTGATGTATTATACTGCTGATCGGATTTCACTCAAATGTAACACACGTCAGATTATTTCTGCAAAATATGCTTTTTTACCATCTTTCGCCTTCGAACGAAAAAACGTGGAACGTGATAAATGACTATTTCTGATGGAAATTCTGTGGTATTAAGGAATTTGATTAACCAGCCGTGGATTCAAATCCTGCATCTACTTGGTGATCACCAAAGTGGGTCAACTCATACTTACATGGGAAGGGGTGGATGGGTGGGGGCGTATTGCCATCCCCATACACAGTTGGAGACAGCAACATTTCCAATCAAAATTGTTTCCATAGTGTACAGCAAACTAAACCTTTGAGTCTTTGACATCTGAATCTAGAGTTAAGTGCGTGTTGTATCATTTAGAAGATTATGGGAAAACACAACTGACAACTAAGAATATCTTTAAAACTTTGCAAAATTCCATAGCCTGTTACAAAGCAGCTTCGAGCGGAATAAGATAGCTCTAGATTAATCTAACTTTAATCAGTAGGTATTCCTGGATGTAGAGATGTAGTGGTTGGAAGTTAGTGGATGCATTCAAGGGACAGCTGCATTTTGCTTATGAAAAGTGGATTGGATGGGGTTTTCTACAGTTTTCGCCCCTCCCTCCCTCCCTCCATCCCTCCCTATCTCCACACCCCACCCACCCCCACCCCCTTCTCTCTCCCTCCCTCTCTCTCTCTCTCTCTCTCTCTCTCTCTCTCTCTCTCTCTCTATCTGGCTTACTCGTAATTACCGGGACTACTATCATAAACACGTTATGAAGACATCGCGCACTCCGCGTGGTCTTCTATCAAGAGTATTTGACTGATATTTGGTTCATTGATTTAAAATACCCCAATATATTGAAAGGTCGTAATCTGGGGATTAGAGCACAAATCATTCGATGCTAGATCACGTTTTTAGGGACTGGAATTGATACATTTGTTTACCAAGCCATGACCAAACGTGATGAAGATATGCTCTATAGCACATACACAAGCGTCCCACAAGAAAATCAATGTATTATTGGACGCACAGACACAGCTGTATGCGTATATGTCCTGATAAGAACACATTCAATTTCTCCCAACGAAATTAAGCGTTGGAAATGTATGTACGGATACTAAATGATGCTGGTATAATGTAATTTTTTGGAAGGGAATATATCTATTTATAAGCACCTAATGCATTGATAATACTAGATAAATATGGACTTTGGAAGAGCTTCATTATAGCGACAAATGCCATCAATTAAAACATTCTATTATGACTTAACACTACAGTTTCTAGAATTTGTATATTAATTTTAAAAATCTCTTTAAAACATATGGTTAGGACAATGTCCGGATATGTAATTATGTAATTGTTCTGTTGCATTGTGAGAGGAAGAACACCTTTGTCCTAAATAATAGTAAGTGCCACTCCAAGTGTAAATTGATCCAAATTTAGTTTTAGGTGTAAAGGATACAATATTAGAAGCATCACATATTAAATAAATTCTCGGTTATGCTCGAAAGAATAAAATTAAAGTCTGTATTAGTCATTTCAGTTGCTCTTCCCAGATGCTTTTGCCTGACTAGTGATAATCTCGGACGTATGTCAAAGGACAACCTCCTTCAGAGAAAAGTTGAATATCTGGTTTCTATTCTGACTATGTCCTATAGTTGAGGCGCAACACAAGAGTGGTATAAACAACACTTAAGTTGGTGCAGTCACCAGCGACATTGAACGCGAGAGTAAACCAGTTTTATTTTCTTCTAATCCCCAAATCTTACGCTGTAACGCTGTGCAGTGCTTTCCCTTAAGGCAGTATGACATGGAGCCATCAACTACACTAAGGCAGCTGCAACAGCGCCCATTCAAATTAGTTTCAAAATATTCAACAGAATGTTTATTAAATGAAATAAAGGTCTGGTCCGAGAAAATAGTCCCGACTTGTCCCGATAGGCATGTAATCCAGTGGTGTAATGTTTACAACTTGTCCTTGGAGATGGCCATTTTTAGCTCCGACGAGACGACATGGAGCAACTTGCCACGTCGTGGAGCAGGTAAAAGCCAGTCAAATGGCACACTCTTAAGATAGAATTTTAAATAATCCTAACTTATAAATGGACATTTTCTTCATATCACTGATCAACTTAATCGGCCATCATCCATACCTCTTTGAGCCGTTACATGAGCGGGCGTATGTCTTGGAAACGACGTCCAGATGTCGTGTTACCCAGTGTGATATGAATAGTTTTATGTAGCGCGCATCGACCAGGCGGGTACTGGCTTTCCCAGCCATGCTGGGTATGGGTCGCCCATCCTGGATTCGTTCTCAAAAGCGCACACCCCTGGGTAGGGCAATAAGCGTGTATGAGCCTATACGAGAGGCATTTCGTCATGAAAACTGACGCTTCTTCGTCGACACGTGTGGCGAGATTGGGAGCGAGTGTGTACTTGTAGTGTACCGAGTTGGTACTCGTAAATATCCATAATTTATTTATTTTCGTCGTTCTTGGCATTAATCAAGACCATGATTTGACGAGGTTTTCAAAACTGCAAACCATTTTAAAATCGGTCCAGAGATGGCCGAGTTATCATCGAAGCTCCCAGTCAAAATATACTTTGAATATCGCTATAACGTATACATATATACAAAGCTAAATACAGTGATTTGTGTACTCGTGACCTACTACGTCACTACAAATATCTATACATATCGTAATACATAGTTATGTGTGTATACGTCACAGTATTCTAGCACGCTGATTGGTTAGTACAGCGATCTCTGGTTCAATCAGCCAGAGCTGACGTCCCAGCGAGTATAAAAGGGGTGAGCTTCGAAGATCAGGAGCATCGTCGGCGTGGAGGTCGAGAGTCGAGAACTGACTGGAGGTGTGGACGAGACGAGTGGACCGGAATACCTGCGAATAAGAAAGATACAGCCATCCCCCGCGGTTCCATATCAGCTTTCAGATCATCCACACCTAAAAGCAGTTCTCGGCTAAGCCGCATATATTTAATTTTGGATGCTCCCGGAAGGCCATCCGCAGCAATAACAAACTAAAGTTATGGTTCTCATTTTCGAATACCTATAAGCGGAACTTTCTGCGGGAGGGGCCTTGTGACCCGTTATGTAAATTCTACATAATGTAGAGCAGCGATGTTCCTTGGTGGATGACTCGCCGGATCTGCCGACCACTCGAAAGTGGACTTGAACCACTGCACTGCATGCCGTGTTGCCACCTTTGTGACTTTTTTACCGTAGTCGAGTAGACTTTGCCCGGTGCGCCGTAAGAGCTATGCGATGCACCCCACGCCGTGTGCCTCTCTATGTACATGCATTAATTACATTTTTTACAAGTAACCCTCTCTGTTAATGGGCCATGATTAACTTTTATGCTTCCGTCGCCGGACGGAGAACTTTCTTCACACCGTTTAAATCCTGATTTAGTTATAGAGATAATCTAGTAGATATTACTTCATTGCTCTGTGTTACCATCCCGAGTTTGTACCGTGGAGTCAGCATGCGGAGACCCATCTATGGAAACCAGCTGTGGAGATCTGCATGCGGAAACCTTCCAACCTCAGGGAACGTGTCGACTCGTACTAAGTGTATGTAGCGCCTCAATTTCAGTAACGTAGTAGCCTGTTCTGCCCAAGTCACTACTAGGTACTCAAATAACTATGCTTAATACATTTTATCGTCATAATTCTCGTCCGTATAAGATACTGATGACTAACAGGTACCGTACCGGTCTTAGGACCGCAATTTATGATTTCTGTATTATTGTTCATATTATCCTTACTTACTGTGGGTGCCTTGACTAACCGCACCATTATAGGTTACTGACCTTAATATACTTACTACCTCATTTGAATTAGTCTGTAAAACTGTGATATTGTTCTATTGTAGTGGTTAGTTATGTATATGGCAGTTGGCCATTCAGTTCATATGTTTTGCTTAGTTGTAGAAAACTTGGACCGCAGTATGCTAGGAAATACTATACAGCAACAATATACGCATCACTTATTCCCGCCACCAACAATTGTACACTGAGGTCGCTGACCGTGCTCTGGATATTTGAGCCCGGCATGCTACCGACTAACCTTTCTATTCAGCTCAATATGATAGGTTAATAGTGGCTAGGGACAATTTCTTTATTAGGAGACATATAGTGTATGCCTCTTTTCCGGCTGTTGTGGTAATCTAGCTCCACACTCTGGCAAGGTTGTGTACAATTGGCCAAATACCTATAGGGCCTCACATTTATCAAGTTACTGTCTCTTCCCACGATCCACCAAGTCGTCAGACTTTTTAATTGTTTGGATAACCCCACCAGCACGTTGGACTGATCTGACTCTGGGAAACTATCGGAGGTTTCCGAGCGGTGATGGTCAAAGTGCGGGTTCACATACATCTCCCCTGTATCCTCGGCTACTTTTTAGTCAGACACTTTGCCAAAGAAGGAAAGCACTGCGAAAACATGTAGTTATTATTATTATTATTATTATTATTATTAGGATGATATTTTATTCCCAGCCCGCAGTGCATATTGGGCATGTTGGAACTTAAACCTAATGACAGGTCAATAGTTAGTTCCATAGGACGGGTGACGGACGAGACGCGCATATCCACCCAACTCGTTGTAGTGTCTGGGAAAGATCTTGGAATCTGCCACGGCCGCATGGGAAGGACACTAGCAATGGATATTCGTCTCTCTACTGCCACCATAGCGATATGTCAGCCATTAAATTTGCTTGTGTAAAATGTAGCCATCGTCCAGTGAAGTTTTATGTGGTTACGGCGCAGGGTATCTACTCTCACCCAGTTCGGATATGTTGCAAAGTAACATGTACGCTACAATCCATGGAAGTAGATGCTTTCCAAAGCAACCCAAGGGGAAGGGGGCGTCTGCGCTTGTTGGATAGGCATATCTAATGATAGGTGGGACTCTCTGCCACTTGCGGCCCAAACTAGTTCTTGTTTCTAACACCTAAATGGTAGGTTAGGAATAGCAGATGGCCCGCATAAATAAAAGCGGCACCCACCAATACAGTATCTTAGAATAACATAAGACGGAGACTTGTGAGTCCCTCGGGAGTCGCTCGCCCCGTCTCCACATAAAACAGTATGCATAACATTAATTGTATTTTCACTAGGATGGTCCTTTTCCCTAGCATTTTTATTGAACAAAAGAGTGGCCCTTTTTGCCAGCTCTTTTCCTCTGCTTCGGCATCGACGGCATTTTTCTGCGATGGAGGCCCGCGCGAGGCACTTGCCTCTCGGATAAGCCAGATATCCTGGACGGAGGCCTGCGCGAGGCTATTACCTCTCGCACCATTAGAAAGTCATCTAGGTGACGGAGGCCCGTGCGAGGCACTTCCCTCTCGCAATAACAGGAATCTCTTTAATCGCATGGTGAAGGTATATTAGCTTATATTAAGTTAAACAGTGACCTCATTGTCTGGATACTTCCCTTGCGGAGATACCTCTGCAGATTTATGAATCCGTGAGGTACCTCCGGTGACCCCACATGCAAAGTACATTAGCTAGCTCTACTTTATGTATTATCATTATATGCTCATAAACTGTCAGACGATCCACCTTGTTTGACAAATAGTTACTTCTTTGTCTATGTAGTTTATTCTCCATAGTTTTAAATTAACATAGAAAGACATACTGGTGACACCAAGAGCTGGAATGATACCATTCAATCTCAGCGGCAATGGTCGCACAGCCCACCAGAACGATTGAGTTCCACCGGCCTTAGAAGCCGATCTATGTACTTCGTGGAGCAACGTCACATGGGATCCAGAACCCCGAGACTTGGATCTAGCTAGTCCCCTCGTTCGTTGTGCACGTGTGGCGCGATCGCTGAGCGATTCATACTGGAATGACCCGACGGAACCGTAAGCACAAGTTTTTAATTCTGTTTCGCCAGTTGAGCCGCAGCCCACATCATCGCAGGCTGACATACGCAAATCATTCAACACCATTGCTATGGGGGAATCCAGTTTTAACTATGCCCCGCCCATCTCGAGCTAAGCCTCACCCATGCTTCGCCAGTGTTAAGATAAATCGATCCCTGCACTCACTGAATCTCAATTTCAAGTAAACTGTACAGGTAAGATGATGGATATTTTGAAGCTAATTTGACTGAGTGTTGTTGCTGCTTCAAAATATTCAACATCATGTTTATTAAATAGTAAAGGCATAAGATTCGTACAACAACGCTTAGGCCGTCATCAATTAATCGATCGTGACGAACTTAGCTACGTGATTCCTGACGTAATTGATTATGATATCATCATAAACATCATGTAGTTCATTATGGTGTCATATGATTGACTGAGAAACTGTAATCCTCCATTTCTAGCAAGCTCGCGGTGATATTATCTAAGCCGATGATCACACAAGAGAATACGCTGATAATGTCCCACTGTCGTTGTTTTAGACTCTTCTGTGATGCATGAAAAGCATATCCAATGAATACTGCACGAAATTAAGCACATTAGCTTGACAAACAGCACACCCTTGATTGGAAGAATTATGAGCTTATTTATGATCGCTAGCCTGTCTGATCGCACATGACCCTCTGAATAATCCCTGTATTAATGTGTAATAGCTATCATATCTTCATAACCCTATATTGATCGTCGTCTGAATTGACAGCTCACATAGATAGCTCTTAATCCCCCCCCTACCTCCGCCATCCATGTGTGTTGATAGCGTCTGTATCATTAACTTACAAGGCCAGACCAGGAACATTTAGTTCTCACATTAATTAGAAATATTAAGTAGTTTATTCGGGGTGGGGATGGGTGGGGGGGGGGGGGTTCTAGACATATAAAGTATTTCAATCAGAAATCTGATTTCAACTAAATTTATTAATTGAAATGAATGTATCAGAAGCACGCTTAGAAAGTGTATGACTGTTGGATAGGAATACAAGCAAACAGAACATACCCTAATGAATACAATTATGTGCCTGTATGCCCATTCGTTGAACAATCCCGTAAATTACGACAACAACGATGACAAATGATATTAAGCAATTATTTGTCCACATCACGGCCTAACTTTCTTTAAACATTATCCCTTTAATTAGAGATATTTGGTATAATGTGTTCACGGCAAAAGCAACACATGTAAACGTTTATTCTCGTCGATTACCTAACGTCGGTCGATGTTTAGTCCAATCAAACTGTAGATGAATCTGGAACAAATTGCAACATTTTTTCATTTGCCAAGGGTTAAGGGGGCCGCCAAAATCCAATTATGGGAATCAAATTTGCATAATTATTCTAATTATCTTACGCCATTAGCTGAAAATTTAAATTATGTGTTGGCCTCGATGAGGAGATCTTCTAAGCCAGAGTCATGTTTTTTTAGTTTAGCATGCGAACATGGTAGAAATGATGTCTATACCCATGTTTTCCGGGTCAGGGAATACAATGAGCATATTGTTTATCTTCTAAATACATTCGATATTACGAATTATGCATATTAGCCTTTAAGGAGATGACACCGATGGAGAAACCAGACCTAACAGATGCCATCGACGCCCACCCTCATGAGATGTTTCCCTGTTACTATATTCAAGGTGACAATCATGATCTGACATGGTGCAAAGTGTCCACCAAAGCGTTCAACCAGAGAAATCCTCTGGTCATTTCCTTTGCATGGCAGAGCTAGACCCCAGAAACATCACATGCATCTTCTCAACATTAAGCTAAGTGTCTTGTCAAACAAAGCAATACCAGGTTACGACAATGAGCACGTTTGACCAGCAATTGTTTTGGAAAGTCGTGCTGATTACAGAAAATGAGTTCTAGGACTTGGAGATGAGCTTCCTGGGCTGCATCTGTCACTTGATGGCAAGAACCGGTCTTACACATATCCGTGAGGTAGTCTAAGTAGAGAATGTAGCGAAACACATTCTTAGTGGAAAAGCAAATCCTCGAGTAGTTCGTTGATACATCATGGTTCATACAGAGCTTAGCACAATTCTTATTGCAAATACATACATCCTACCTCAACCTCCCACCCCAGATGCTGAGTTCAAAACAGTAGAAGGGCCAAGTGATATGCGGCCAGATGAATCCATTGATGAATACGTTTGGATGAGGGCATGCTTCACTATAGCCTTATCAGAGTAGGACGGCATGATGACATCAGGAAGGACTTGCATGTAACTTCCAGACCCTCCACCGACGATGCATTACGTATTTTCAGGGTCAAATTAAATGAGGGAAAGGGATCCAGTAAAGACCACAGGGCCGCTAGCTATTGGTTTCAGTATATGGATATTGATAGAAAATCTACAGAAGTTCATTAAGAGAGAGAAAGAACCAGATATTGGAACTTGCACCTCGGGACATTCGTAAAATCCTTACATATCTTGCATTAACTGGTCATAATCTGTATACCAAATCTGCATAAATCTATGTAGGGAAGATGCTAGATCTACCTGAAAGGCATTCCAATATCAGTTTGAGCTTCCTCAATGATTATTACAGTATCTATCGAAGCGATAGGTATTGGACAGGATGTTCTACTGATCTCATCATCGAGCATGTAGTTATGAGGAGTGTCAACACCAGTGGAGGTCCAGCAAGAGGCTGTCGAATGACAGATCACAATCAACACAATCTCGAACAAAATGTGAAACTTGCTGAGGATACATACAAGATTCTCACAACACTTATTGATCTGAATCTGTTTGGGCCTAAACCTCTCGGCGAGCACTTGGTAATGGTGTGTCAGCCCATGATTCTGTCAATATTGACGATGTTAAAATGTTGGACAGTTACTTCTTACGCCAATGGTTGGGAAAACTGTATTGAGCATCTCCTTTCATAGAAAGAGAAAAGCTACCACCTTAGCATTGAAATAGCAGGCACATTGATAATGAATGTGTGCAATTCGATCCACAGCTCCTCTATCAGGGAGTCAGCTTAATAATCTCAGAAGGATCAAAGGAGACCTCAGCATCCTACCTCTAGTACGATCCGTGGCACTGTTTGACGACTTATCTCTTCGACATGAAGCGAACTAGCCAGCACTTGCAGATGCACTATTAGTCCAGGAGCTAAAGCTAGGTCAGAATCGTGACGTAGCACACCCAGTATTCGGAAGGTCTGACACTTGCTGTGGCTTGGGGGGCATGTCCCACACATTTTAAGCCCTGTTGTACAAACAAATTGTGGTAGCACTAATTAGTTATCCTGATTTCTTTGCATAGGCGGTCTAGGCTTTGGCTGTATCCACAGTGCACAACGATATAAGCATGAACGTGTCATAACTCAAGACCAGAGCGTGTCATACATGCTGAACACTCAGTCAGGAGAAGGGCTTTGACAGCACCAGGTACTGAAAACAGAATTCTTGATTGTGGGGTGTTTGGTAGAAGACCAGTTGTGACCGCGTTCATAGACACTGTCAAGAAGGATTGGTACCAATGTGATAGCTCAATCCAGGAACAGGCATTAGTCATGGATCTTGCATGGGCCATCGTTCGAATGTGTCCAATAAAATTGTTTGCGGTAGATCTTGTACCCATGATGACCACAGAAACACAAACAGTCCCTAGTTGGAGTGGATTTAATGCACTTGTATCATGTGCTAACGCACCTTTTACACAAATCGGTTACTGTCCAATGATTTCCGGATTACCAACTGAATTCAATACGGTGTATACGGTCATGAAACAAGTTCAAAGAATGATGACAACACTAGGACAGAATGACTCGGTCATTACATTCGACTTGGCCATATATGTCAAGGTAAAGGAGATACAGTGGCGATATAAAGAAGAGTTTAGTGACACTGTGATCAGACTGGGGGGATTCCACATTGCGCTAAACTACTTAGCTGTTATTGGAAAGATGTTTGATGACTCTGGCTTAGAAGATCTCCTCATCGAGGCCAACACATATGGTAGCAGCACGGCTGCTGCTCTACTTAAAGGGAAGTCATATAATCGAGGAGTGAGGGCTCACAAATTGGTTATGGAAGCGCTGCTGTGATTACAATGGCAGTCTTTTTCCAAATGGGTTCAACAAAATGGACAACATGAAGACCACATTACTCCAACAGAATTGGAGAGTCTGGATGAGAAAATTAAGATGTGCCGAAGCAGCATTGACGACTTAGACGCACTGCAAGAACAGCTTTTCAAATCCTTTAAAGTTGAGTCAAGCTCGAAATCACACCTGTTCGCATTTTGGAACTCATATATTCATATGGTAGAGCTGCTGCTTGGATTCATAAGAGCTGAGAGAACTGGAGATTGGCAGGCACACCTATCTGCAACGGCTGCTATGGCGCCATATTTCTACAGCATGGACAGAACCAGTTATGCAAGATGGCTGCCAATATATCTTGCGGACATGAAGATGCTTCCAAGTACACATTCCCATGTACATGAACAATTCTTGAATGGAAATCATTCCGTAAGTCGCTCAGACCATCCATTCAATCAAGTGTGGACAGATATGGCCTTAGAGCAATCGATTAATTTGGATTCCAAAAAGCGAGGTGGTATTATTGGAATAACACAAAAGCCAGGAGCTCTGGAGAGGTGGTTTTTAACTAGCCACGAGAGGGCAGCCATAACAACGGTCACAAAGCAAATGTGTGGGTTACAAGATAGTCACATGTTTCGAGTACATAAGGAAATGGGGACTAATCGAATGAACAGGGATGAAACCGATGTGCAGAAGATACTTTCGATGTTCTCATCGGATATAATGACCAATCCCTTTAATATTGCGGAAAACGACGACAGCGAGTGTCTTCCGCTTGTAAACATTGCAACTGGCGTGGTATTGCCTAGTGAAATCGCCAAGAGACTTGTTTCCGCCTGAGACATTGGTAAGGAGATTATGGAAAATTTTGTTCAGGAGCGGCTGGACACTAACACGAGAAGGTTTTGGGACACGTTGCCACACTTAAAACTTAAAACATTTGCCAGCCTAGCACAGAAGAAAAAACTCAAAACAAATGATGAAAAAATTCACAATGTGAGATCTGACCGCGAACTATTTGGTCGATTAATTATTGCCGCAAGGTCCAGAGATGTTGATTTAAAACTAGTGATGACGTATGAACTGTCTGCTGTTCCACTATCATTGTCACATACGGATGGGACTCTAAGAAAGAATGTGAAAAGGGTTTTGTTAAGTGAACTAGAAAAGGAAGTAAATGTTGATGGACGGCTTCCACATGTTGACAAGACAGGCGCAACAGCTTATGTAGTAGATGGCATGGCAATTGTGCAAATGGTTAAAACTGGAGGTACGTCTACATTTGGAGAATTGGCTGATAAATACTGGCACATCTTTACAGTTCCACTGAATCAAGAAGACTGCAACAGAGTAGATATAGTTTTTGACAGATATGATAGACTGGAATCTCTCAAAGCGGAAGAGCGGCTAAAACGTGGGTCATCAACAGCATTGGAAGTAAAGATTGCTGGAGAAAATACTCCCGTTCCAAAGCAATGGGCCAAGTACATCAGCAATCCAAGCAACAAAAGTAACCTGGTTGCATTTCTCAGCAAGCGGTGGCGTGATACTGGTCCAAATATGCTATCTGCCGACAATTGCGTCATTCTTGCTGGTGGCTTTAACGATGGAATGGATGTTGTTGTCATTTCAGCGAACAATTCGTCGTATTTGGAAGAACTTCGATCAGATCACGAGGAAGCAGATACGCGCATGATGTTGCACGCGCTACACGCTTCAAAAGACCACATGCGTGTTGTTATACAGTCTCCTGATACAGACGTGGCAGTACTTAGTATATATACGTATCGTTCGCTTCACTGTTCTGAACTATGGTTCCGTACGGGCACAAAGGACAAATTGCGATACATACCAATACATACAGTTGCTCAAGTACTGGGCCCAGCTATCTGTCTGTCTTTGCATGGGTTTCATTCTCTTACAGGTTG